>SZWC01004734.1:157580-167922 GCA_023375785.1 Penium margaritaceum | reverse complement strand
CACCTTTTCCCACCACCACACCTTTTCCCACCACCACACCTTTTCCCACCACCACACCTTTTCCCACCACCACACCTTTTCCCACCACCACACCTTTTCCCACCACCGCACCTTTTCCCACCACCTCACCTTTTCCCACCACCTCACCTTTTCCCACCACCTCACCTTTTCCCACCACCTCACCTTTTCCCACCACCTCACCTTTTCCCACCACCTCACCTTTTCCCACCACCTCACCTTTTCCCACCCCCTCACCTTCTCCCACCCCCTCACCTTTTCCCACCACCTCACCTTTTTCCACCACCTCACCTTTTCCGACCACCTCACCTTTTCCCACCACCGCACCTTTTCCCACCACCACACCTTTTCCCCCCACCTCACCTTTTCCCACCACCTCACCTTTGCCCACCACCTCACCTTTTCCCACCACCTCGCCTTTTCCCACCACCTCACCTTTTCCCACCCCCTCACCTTCTCCCACCCCCTCACCTTTTCCCACCACCTCACCTTTTTCCACCACCTCACCTTTTCCGACCACCTCACCTTTTCCCACCACCGCACCTTTTCCCACCACCACACCTTTTCCCCCCACCTCACCTTTTCCCACCACCTCACCTTTGCCCACCACCTCACCTTTTCCCACCACCTCGCCTTTTCCCACCACCTCACCTTTTCCCACCCCCTCACCTTCTCCCACCCCCTCACCTTTTCCCACCACCTCACCTTTTTCCACCACCTCACCTTTTCCGACCACCTCACCTTTTCCCACCACCGCACCTTTTCCCACCACCACACCTTTTCCCCCCACCTCACCTTTTCCCACCACCTCACCTTTGCCCACCACCTCACCTTTTCCCACCACCTCGCCTTTTCCCACCACCTCACCTTTTCCCACCCCCTCACCTTCTCCCACCCCCTCACCTTTTCCCACCACCTCACCTTTTTCCACCACCTCACCTTTTCCGACCACCTCACCTTTTCCCACCACCGCACCTTTTCCCACCACCACACCTTTTCCCCCCACCTCACCTTTTCCCACCACCTCACCTTTGCCCACCACCTCACCTTTTCCCACCACCTCGCCTTTTCCCACCACCTCACCTTTTCCCACCCCCTCACCTTCTCCCACCCCCTCACCTTTTCCCACCACCTCACCTTTTTCCACCACCTCACCTTTTCCGACCACCTCACCTTTTCCCACCACCGCACCTTTTCCCACCACCACACCTTTTCCCCCCACCTCACCTTTTCCCACCACCTCACCTTTGCCCACCACCTCACCTTTTCCCACCACCTCGCCTTTTCCCACCACCTCACCTTTTCCCACCCCCTCACCTTCTCCCACCCCCTCACCTTTTCCCACCACCTCACCTTTTTCCACCACCTCACCTTTTCCGACCACCTCACCTTTTCCCACCACCGCACCTTTTCCCACCACCACACCTTTTCCCCCCACCTCACCTTTTCCCACCACCTCACCTTTGCCCACCACCTCACCTTTTCCCACCACCTCGCCTTTTCCCACCACCTCACCTTTTCCCACCCCCTCACCTTCTCCCACCCCCTCACCTTTTCCCACCACCTCACCTTTTTCCACCACCTCACCTTTTCCGACCACCTCACCTTTTCCCACCACCGCACCTTTTCCCACCACCACACCTTTTCCCCCCACCTCACCTTTTCCCACCACCTCACCTTTGCCCACCACCTCACCTTTTCCCACCACCTCGCCTTTTCCCACCACCTCACCTTTTCCCACCCCCTCACCTTCTCCCACCCCCTCACCTTTTCCCACCACCTCACCTTTTTCCACCACCTCACCTTTTCCGACCACCTCACCTTTTCCCACCACCGCACCTTTTCCCACCACCACACCTTTTCCCCCCACCTCACCTTTTCCCACCACCTCACCTTTGCCCACCACCTCACCTTTTCCCACCACCTCGCCTTTTCCCACCACCTCACCTTTTCCCACCCCCTCACCTTCTCCCACCCCCTCACCTTTTCCCACCACCTCACCTTTTTCCACCACCTCACCTTTTCCGACCACCTCACCTTTTCCCACCACCGCACCTTTTCCCACCACCACACCTTTTCCCCCCACCTCACCTTTTCCCACCACCTCACCTTTGCCCACCACCTCACCTTTTCCCACCACCTCGCCTTTTCCCACCACCTCACCTTTTCCCACCCCCTCACCTTCTCCCACCCCCTCACCTTTTCCCACCACCTCACCTTTTTCCACCACCTCACCTTTTCCGACCACCTCACCTTTTCCCACCACCGCACCTTTTCCCACCACCACACCTTTTCCCCCCACCTCACCTTTTCCCACCACCTCACCTTTGCCCACCACCTCACCTTTTCCCACCACCTCGCCTTTTCCCACCACCTCACCTTTTCCCACCCCCTCACCTTCTCCCACCCCCTCACCTTTTCCCACCACCTCACCTTTTTCCACCACCTCACCTTTTCCGACCACCTCACCTTTTCCCACCACCGCACCTTTTCCCACCACCACACCTTTTCCCCCCACCTCACCTTTTCCCACCACCTCACCTTTGCCCACCACCTCACCTTTTCCCACCACCTCGCCTTTTCCCACCACCTCACCTTTTCCCACCCCCTCACCTTCTCCCACCCCCTCACCTTTTCCCACCACCTCACCTTTTTCCACCACCTCACCTTTTCCGACCACCTCACCTTTTCCCACCACCGCACCTTTTCCCACCACCACACCTTTTCCCCCCACCTCACCTTTTCCCACCACCTCACCTTTGCCCACCACCTCACCTTTTCCCACCACCTCGCCTTTTCCCACCACCTCACCTTTTCCCACCCCCTCACCTTCTCCCACCCCCTCACCTTTTCCCACCACCTCACCTTTTTCCACCACCTCACCTTTTCCGACCACCTCACCTTTTCCCACCACCGCACCTTTTCCCACCACCACACCTTTTCCCCCCACCTCACCTTTTCCCACCACCTCACCTTTGCCCACCACCTCACCTTTTCCCACCACCTCGCCTTTTCCCACCACCTCACCTTTTCCCACCCCCTCACCTTCTCCCACCCCCTCACCTTTTCCCACCACCTCACCTTTTTCCACCACCTCACCTTTTCCGACCACCTCACCTTTTCCCACCACCGCACCTTTTCCCACCACCACACCTTTTCCCCCCACCTCACCTTTTCCCACCACCTCACCTTTGCCCACCACCTCACCTTTTCCCACCACCTCGCCTTTTCCCACCACCTCACCTTTTCCCACCCCCTCACCTTCTCCCACCCCCTCACCTTTTCCCACCACCTCACCTTTTTCCACCACCTCACCTTTTCCGACCACCTCACCTTTTCCCACCACCGCACCTTTTCCCACCACCACACCTTTTCCCCCCACCTCACCTTTTCCCACCACCTCACCTTTGCCCACCACCTCACCTTTTCCCACCACCTCGCCTTTTCCCACCACCTCACCTTTTCCCACCCCCTCACCTTCTCCCACCCCCTCACCTTTTCCCACCACCTCACCTTTTTCCACCACCTCACCTTTTCCGACCACCTCACCTTTTCCCACCACCGCACCTTTTCCCACCACCACACCTTTTCCCCCCACCTCACCTTTTCCCACCACCTCACCTTTGCCCACCACCTCACCTTTTCCCACCACCTCGCCTTTTCCCACCACCTCACCTTTTCCCACCCCCTCACCTTCTCCCACCCCCTCACCTTTTCCCACCACCTCACCTTTTTCCACCACCTCACCTTTTCCGACCACCTCACCTTTTCCCACCACCGCACCTTTTCCCACCACCACACCTTTTCCCCCCACCTCACCTTTTCCCACCACCACACTTTTTCCCACCACCACACCTTTTCCCACCACCCCACCTTATCCCACACCACATCAGCTGATCGCACCACCTCACCTTCCGACCACCTCACCATCCCACCATCTCACCACCTCACCTCACACCACCACCCTTCCTTCCTTTCCTGTTTGGCAACTTAGGCTAGAGGCAGCTCTAGAGGCAGTCTTCATGCGTTCAATGAAAAACATTTCTTGCGTTCACTTTCTTCACACCAGCACCAGCAGCTGCAAGAATGCCAGTGGTGACCAAAAGCAGGTTGAATGAGAGCCTTCTCACCAGTGGAGTCGGCATCTTCTAGTGCGGCAAGGGGAGCAAGTACAGAACGGGGTGGGGAGAGAGATGTTGCAAAAAAGTTGTTTCAGAGGTAGGCGTACGCGTTTCCGCATGAGCCTTCATCAGCGCCTGTGATCCTTAACAAGAGGGCAGGTCCATGATATAGGACTAGCATGCAACATCAAGGTAAGGAGGTAGGTGGGACTCGTCACATCCAAGCTGCGACTCGGCAGGTCCGAGGTGCGCGCTCAAGCAAAGTGCGCTTCCATCTATTCTGCGTGCGCTTCGTCATGTGCAGATTTGCAGGAATCACGGACGAGTGTTCCGAGGTCCCCCTTGGGGGAATGTTCAGTCCGGTTCCGGGTTGGAACCCGGAACCGGACCTTTGAGCCTGGAATTAACCAGGATATTCCTCAGTTTAGGAGGTAGAGTCCAAGCTAGTGTTCAGATTGTTAAGACGATATGCAAATCGTCTTAAAAATCTAATCATTTTTAAGACGATTTGCAAATCGTCTTAAAAATCGAAACACTGTCTCACCAGTGACAGATGACGATGGCGGCTGCAGCCGCGGCAGTGGGGGCACTGACGGAAGCAACAGTGGCACAGCAGTGTCAGCAGCAGCAGCAGCCGCGACAGCGACTTGACTGCAGTTGCATTGCGCACCAGGGTTACCATGGCGGAAGTCACAACGGCATCGGGAGCGGCAGCAGCAGCAGCAGCAGCAGCCGTGGCGGCAGTGGTCATGAAGTCGACGGTGGCAGTTGCATTGTGCACCAGTGTTACCATGGCGGAAGTCACAACGGCATCAGGAGCGGCGGCATCAGCAGCAGCAGCAGCAGCACCAGCACCAGCAGCAGCAGCAGCAGCAGCAGCAGCAGCAGCAGCAGTGGCGGCAGCAGTGATGAAGTCCACGGTGGCAGTGACGAGGGCAACAACAAAGGCAGCAAGCGCAACTGCAAAAGGGAAGGGGGACATAGGGGTCACCCCTATCTTTTTTTTTGGCAAATTGTCTTAAACAAATAAATAGGGTCACCTTTAGGAAGAAACATGGGCGATGCACACACCACAGTAGCGCCCTAGAGGGGAGGCGCACTAGGATGTTATTTTCTCCGGAAAAATTCGCAAAATGACCCAAAAGGGAGATGAACCCACCGTAGGAATGCCCCACAGCATAAGCAGGCGCAGAAGCTCCAGCTTCTCCCGGCGGCCAAAGGAACTCGAGGGGGCAGGTGCAGCGGCAGCAGCAGCGGCAGCAGCAGCAGCAGACCCTTCCACTGCTGGAGCAGGAGCAGCAGCTGAGCGCTCTCCTCTTCCACCGGGCCGACTCGCATCAACCCGCTGCTGCTGCAGTAAAACATCCTGCTGCTGATGCTGCCGCCGCCCCTCTTCGCCTGCTCCACCTTTCACCACTCCGTCATGCAGAGATGCTGACCCTACTTCACCCGCCCCTGCTTGTGCTGCGCCCGTTCCAGTAGGTCTCCTTGTGGCCCTGCTTCCCTGCTGCTTCTCCTCCTCCTTGTGTTGCTGCGGGTGTAGGAGTAGTTTGGGGTTCGGAGGCAGATATCGTCCTGACCGCTCCAACTGCATAGCGGGAGTTTTGTCAACAAGGCGGGCACAGCAGACAGGACAAGAGAGTTAAAGTAATCAGACATGCATAAGGACGGAAACAGCAACAATAGAGCACCGGTTCGGCTGGCTGTGAGGAGCAGATGGGTGTGCTGATGATAGGAATGTGGCAGCATCATCAGCTGTGCCTGCAGCAGCAGCCCTAGAGGCTGCAGAAGAGCTAACAGAGGAGGCAGAAGTAGCAGTAGTAGCAGCAGCGGCGGCAGCGGCGGCAGCGGCGGCGGCAGCGGCAGGGTCTGTAAGAAAGGAAACAGCAGCAGCAACAGAAGTAGCAGCATCAGCAGCGGCAGCAGAAGCAGCAGCAGCAGCAGCAGTAGGAGCAGCCGCACCAGCAGCGGAAGGGGATGCAAGAGGGGAAAACGGCGGCAGCGGCAGCAGCAGCAGCAGCAACACCAGGAGCAGCAGCACCAGCAGTGGCGGCAGAAGGGCTGCAAGAGACGAATGGCAGCAGCAGCAGCGGTGGTAGTAACAGCAGGGGCTGCAAGAGAGGAAACAGCAGCAGCGACAGTGGCTGTAAGAGAGCAAACAGCAGCAGCGACAGTGGCTTGCAAGAGAGGAAACAGCAGCAGCTACAGTGGCTGCAAGAGAGCAAACAGCAGCAGCTACAGCGGCTGTAAGAGAGCAAACAGCAGCAGTGACAGTGGCTGCAAGAGAGAAAACAGCAGCAGCTACAGTGGCTGCAAGAGAGCAATCAGCAGCAGCTACAGTGGCTGTAAGAGAGCAAACAGCAGCAGCTACAGTGGCTGTAAGAGAGGAAACAGCAGCAGCTACAGTGGCTGTAAGAGAGAAAACAGCAGCAGTGACAGTGGCTGTAAGAGAGAAAACAGCAGCAGCTACAGTGGCTGTAAGAGAGCAAACAGCAGCAGCTACAGTGGCTGTAAGAGAGGAAACAGCAGCAGCGACAGTGGCTGCAAGAGAGGAAACAGCAGCAGCTACAGCGGCTGCAAGAGAGCAAACAGCAGCAGCTACAGCGGCTGTAAGAGAGCAAACAGCAGCAGTGACAGTGGCTGCAAGAGAGAAAACAGCAGCAGCTACAGTGGCTGCAAGAGAGCAAACAGCAGCAGCTACAGCGGCTGTAAGAGAGCAAACAGCAGCAGTGACAGTGGCTGCAAGAGAGAAAACAGCAGCAGCTACAGTGGCTGCAAGAGAGCAATCAGCAGCAGCTACAGTGGCTGTAAGAGAGCAAACAGCAGCAGCTACAGTGGCTGTAAGAGAGGAAACAGCAGCAGCTACAGTGGCTGTAAGAGAGAAAACAGCAGCAGTGACAGTGGCTGTAAGAGAGAAAACAGCAGCAGCTACAGTGGCTGTAAGAGAGGAAACAGCAGCAGCTACAGTGGCTGTAAGAGAGAAAACAGCAGCAGTGACAGTGGCTGTAAGAGAGAAAACAGCAGCAGCTACAGTGGCTGCAAGAGAGCAAACAGCAGCAGCTACAGTGGCTGTAAGAGAGCAAACAGCAGCAGTGACAGTGGCTGCAAGAGAGAAAACAGCAGCAGCTACAGTGGCTGCAAGAGAGCAAACAGCAGCAGCTACAGTGGCTGTAAGAGAGGAAACAGCAGCAGCTACAGTGGCTGTAAAAGAGAAAACAGCAGCAGTGACAGTGGCTGTAAAAGAGAAAACAGCAGCAGTGACAGTGGCTGTAAGAGAGAAAACAGCAGCAGCTACAGTGGCTGTAAGAGAGCAAACAGCAGCAGCTACAGTGGCTGTACGAGAGGAAACAGCAGCAGCTACAGTGGCTGTAAGAGAGCAAACAGCAGCAGCTACAGTGGCTGTAAGAGAGCAAACAGCGGCAGCGACAGTGGCTGCAAGTAGGGTGGTGCAATTTCAACATCGAGATTGACAATATCGCCAATGTCGATACTGAAACATCGATATCGATGTCGATATCCACATCGGAGCGATGTCGATATCGATATCGATATTGGCTTATTAGCGCGGCCGGGTAGACACTTCCACCCAGCCACCAAAATCGCAAATATCGCCAATATCGTCAACATCTCTGCCTCTCTGTGCCTGCCTTTCTTTCTCTCAATATCGATGTCAATATGGATTTCGGAAACATCAATTTGGATATCGCCAATATCGACATCGATATCGATATTGACCCTGCTGGGGGCCGATGTCGATATTAAAAAAAATGGATATCGATATCAATATCGTGATATCGATATCGATATCGATATTGCGATACCACCCTAGCTGCAAGAGAGCAAACAGCAGCAGCGACCAGGGCTGTTAAATCGGATTCGGTTCGGATATATCCGAAACCGAACTTTCAAAACCAAAACCGAACTGAAACCGAACTTTAAGTTCGGTTTCAGAACCGAACCGAACCGATCCGAACATCGAATTTCGGACATGTTCAGATGTTCGGATATGTGCCGTTATGTTCGGATATGTTCAGATATGTTCGGATATGTTTGGATATGCTCAGATATGTTCGGATATGTTTGGATATGTTCAGATATGTTCGGATATGTTCGGATATGTTTGGATATGTTCAGATCATGTTCAGATTATGAACTTCTACTACACTTCCAGAGTGCAAATCGATGTCAGATTGAGTGCAGAATGGAAACGTGATGGAATGAGGAGGAAAGAAGTGAGTTATGCGTGGAAAGAGGGTCATACATGTCCGGATTTGTTCGGATTTGTTCGGATATGTTCAGATATGTTCGGATATCTTTGGTTATGTTCGGTTATGTTCGGTTTCGGTTTGAAAACCGACCTAAACCAAACCAATCCGAACAGCATAACATCAAAGTTCGGATCGGTTCGGATATAACCGAACCGATCCGAACATCTCTCCAATTTATCCGAATCCGAACCGAACCGAACTTCGCACACCCGAAACCGAACCGGAACCGGTTCGGGTTGGTTTTGGTTCGGTTTTGGCTATAAAGTTCAGTTCGCTTCGGTTATCCGATCCAATTTAACAGCCCTGGCAGCGACAGTGGCTGCAAGAGAGCAAACAGCAGCAGCTACAGTGGCTGCAAGAGAGCAAACAGCAGCAGCTACAGTGGCTGTAAGAGAGCAAACAGCAGCAGTGACAGTGGCTGTAAGGGAGGAAACAGCAGCAGCTACAGTGGCTGCAAGAGAGCAAACAGCAGCAGCTACAGTGGCTGTAAGAGAGGAAACGGCAGCAGTGGCAGAGACAGCAGGGTTGACGGCTGCGAGGGCCGTGGAGCACCAGCAGCAGACCACACATACGCAGCCAATCCCATCACCACAATGGCAGACACATCGCGCAAGAGTTGGTGCAAACCAAGAAATTGGTTACATGATGCAACCAAGAAACTGGTTACATCTTTCCTCTATAAAACGCTTTGCAAAGCGTTTCGGGTAAAATCACCGCATTGGGAATCGCATTAGGCATGTGTTGGTGTGTGCCCAAAAACCGGCTTCGATTTTCTTCTGAACATTTTGCGAAGCGTTGAAGGGAAAGTGACCGCACATGGGAATCTCATTGGGCATGGTTGGTGACTGTACCGATGCACATGCGGGCATGGGTTGACTGCACGTGAGGGTACACGTTTTGGTATACATTTCTCTCTCTACGAATATGAGTAGATGTTTTGACTGCAAATGTGAGCATATGTTTTAGACTGCAAACATGAGAATACATTTTGACTGCAAATGTGAGAATACGTTTAAACTGCAGAAGTGACCATACATTGTGACTGTGTCATTTAGTACATCGAAAGATTATGCAAGAAGCTGCACTCCTCCTATTTAAGACGCTGACTATGTAGTAGTTATTTAAAACAAAAACACTGCTACTCACCTTTGTTGTCAGGTGGAGGAGGCAATCCACCAGCCGCTTCAGTCTGAGTGTCGCGACAAAATAAACTCAGTGTTCCGACAGAGCATGTAAGAAAGCTGTGCTTCCACTCACCTTTGTTTTTTTTTGTGGCTTCCACTCACCTTGGTTTTCTTTTTTGGTTTCCACTCACCTTTGTTTCTTTTTTTGGCTTCCACTCACCTTTGTTTCTTTTCTTGGCTTCCACTCACCTTTGCTTTTTTTTGGCTTCCACTCACCTTTGTTTTTTTTTTGGCTTCCACTCACCTTTGTTTTTTTTTGGCTTCCACTCACCTTTGTTTTTTTTTGGCTTCCACTCACTTTTGTTTTCAGGCGGAGGAGGCAGTCCACCAGCCGCTTCAGTCTGCGTGTGAGGGCTGACGCATCCGGCCAACCCGAAGGCACACCCGCCACGCTCTTGCCGAGCGGCCTGTCTTCTTCATCGTCGTCGTCCTCTCCCTCCTCCTCCACCTCCTTCTTCCCTCGGTCTTCCTGTTTTCGCTTTCCCAAGCTGGACTTACCCGCGCTCTTCTCCACACTCTGCTGAGATTGGTCTTTGTCTTCTCCCTCTTCTGCATTGTCTTCCTCCTCATCTCTTATCTTCTTCTCTTCAGCTGACGGGGCACCAGCAGCACCGCCACCGGAAGCGAGGGAGGGCGCGAACGCTGGCGCGAACTCGGGGTCTTCGTGGATGGCGGTGTATGCTCCGTACCTATCGATGTGGTAGAGGACAAACAACCTCCGACCTACCGATGTGTGTGTGTGTGTGTGTGT
>SZWC01004734.1:104615-126899 GCA_023375785.1 Penium margaritaceum | reverse complement strand
GAAGGGGGTGGGGAGAGGGGAAAGTGTATGGGGCATGTTTATAGAACAGTATATAACTGTCAGGGTAGTAAGTGTATCTTATTCATACACTTGTGTATGTTATAGTTTTATGTGTTCCTTGGTTGTGCGTGATCACAGATGGGGAGCGGTGATGTGAGGAGGGAAAAGTGTATCAGGTGATTGTATGGCATAATGTATCAGTGTCCAAGTAGAAGTGTAGCAGGTGAATACACTAGTGTTTTGTATCCTCCCATGTTTTCCTCTGTAGCGGAGACTGTAACAATGGAGGATAGGGAGAGAGGGAGATGAGGGAAGGGGAAGTGTATAGGGTAATTGTATGGGGTTGTGTATCAATGTTTGACTAGTAGTGCATCATATTTATACACTAGTGTATCAGACATTGCAAATTGTTGCTTTGTATGATTGATCACTAGTGGGGAGGGAGAGATGGGGAGAGGAGAAAGTGTATGGGGCAAGTGTATGGGGTGGTGATAACTGTCTACGTAGCAAGCGTATCTCATTCATACACTTGTGTGTTTTGAAACACTAGTTTTAAATAGGTTGGCAAACAATCCTTGGTTTCAGAGCCAACAGTCAAAGAGTTGTTTGCTTTAGTTTATCACAGGTTCCTTTACGTGAGTCTAAAATGTTAGTGCTAGAAACAAATCACATTTTTACATGTTCTTAACATTTTGTAGATATGGGTATCTCATTTGTGTGATCATTACAACAAACAAATGGATTTTAAATAAATAATTCATGGTTTTGAAATGGATTTGAACGAGAAAAAAACCAGAAAAACTATGAATTCATTGTAAAAGTTACCTTTTGGTATTGGAACTTCATGTTTACAAACTCAAGGTACTTGAGGAATTGTTTTACAAACTAGGACCATGGAGTACCTTGAAGATCTTCCCTTTGAAACAACATGTCTTCCTTGTAGTTGACAAATGTTGGTATCTCTGTCCACCGTTTGGCCTTTTCTTATTTCTTTTTTTAGCATAGTTATGTACAATTCACGTGTTTCTAGCGAGTATAGCATGTTTTCCAATTTTAGGCTTAACACACACCCTGAAGAGGCATTTGTGCAAGCTTTTCTTCCTTTGGATCCACAAAAAGCATGTAGGGGATGGAAGTTTTTTGTACTGGTTTTGATGGATTCGCATGGGTGTGTTTTGTTCAATACGCTCTATACATCCTGGTGTACACTCGCTCACAACCCTACTACATTCATGCAATCCGCCGAGAGGGGAGGAGAGGGGGGAGCGGGGTGTTTGCCTAAAAATGTATTGGACAACTGTTTTTGGCAGTGAACGTGACACCAAAAGGGACTAGTGAGTTTCGTGGACACTTGTGTATGTTCACATCCTGTAGCCATCGTTGTATGTGAAAGTGAAAGACAACACTATCCGTTATTGGATAGTATTCTAATAGGAATACTTGTATCAATATGTCAATCATATTCAGTCACACAAACTTAATCAAATGAATAGCCAATTACGTCTCATTCAAACGGCCTTGACAGGTGCTCAAGAACTCGTCATCGGTGTTGAGTAGTAGAGAGAGGAGAGCTAACCATTGCCTTCCTCCTCCATCCGAGTTCGACTGGTTGCTAGTGGGGATGGATGGACTAGCCACCTAGATCTTATAATAACCATGGATGAAAATTTTTAAATGTGCCTTGTTCGTAGAGAAATGAACTAAAAGTAATGCGCTGTCCCACGTCTGGTCAATAGCATCATTTTCGAAGGGTCTATTGAGAGGTTCAAGGTACAAAAAATAGATAGACAACAACTGGACGTCATCCAGCCGATAGCCAGCTCATTCCTTCTGATTTTCCATCATCATAATGTAGATGTTTTTAGTAAAAAACCAAAAAGGTAAGTTTGGGCATTTACGGTTAGGCCGTAACTGTACAGAAACGTTAATTGGCATTGAGGCGACAGATAACTCATGCGGTGATTGAGAAACCACCTAACCAGGTCGTTCCTTCGATAGCATGCACCATAGTTTCATAAGTAACTGAATGGGACCCTTTTACACAATAATTGACCTACCAAGGTCGGTTGATGATTTGTTGCAATAAGAGTGTGCCCTTGCACATCAGCCAGATAACATAGCAATGGATCTATCTCCCAAGGGGTGCTTGTCAAAGATGTTGTGTCAGTATACCTTCGACATGCTTAACATCACAATCAATGGGAGAGATAGAAAACTACGTTGAAACAGATATAACAAGATTATGATTTGAGCACTTTGTAAATCCAATAGTTTCTAAGTACATTGCATGTTTCCATTGGCTTGTATTCATTGAAAATTGATTCCTTGAAGCTTCCAAAATAGTTCAATGGTCATGAAAGGGGACTTAGAAAGATTCAAAGAAAGAGTGTGAGCATAAATTGGTTTCTTCCTAGAAACCTCCTTTGTATGTG
This sequence comes from Penium margaritaceum, assembly GCA_023375785.1. Lineage (NCBI taxonomy): Eukaryota > Viridiplantae > Streptophyta > Zygnematophyceae > Desmidiales > Peniaceae > Penium > Penium margaritaceum. The sequence continues at coordinate 124,467 of SZWC01004734.1, read as the reverse complement.
TAAGACAAGCATACTCTTTTCTCAAGTATGTGCATGAAGGGTGATTGATTATGAATGTGAACTCTGAACACAAGGAGGAGTTGCAAGTTGGTGTACATTAACTACCTCACAAGGTATTTTTTGAAAGGTCATAGAGGTTATGGAGTTGTATGTAAGCTTAGCAAGTGGGCTCTTGGCCGTCCACGCAACACCATGTGACTCGCTTCAAGTTCAAAGCAGATGTTTGAGCATCAAATTGTTTCTTTCAGTTTGTGTGGATGGCTCTTGATATCTGGATTCAACCTAACGATTAATCTACTCTTGGAAANCCATGCATGAAATCTTTACATTCCAGTGCATCAAGCTTTCAATATTCCAAAACACTAAGCTTGTTCTTTTTATCTATGTTTGTATCTGAACTTGTAAGCTCTGTAGTCACATTCATGTGGTTCCCGGGCCATCATCTCAGAACACATGCTCAGATTTGGACGGAGTTGAAGAATTTGGGTGATGTACTACATTGGATGTCAAACATTCACACACATTGTTAGTATCACCATGCACGGACAATGTAGTTGCATCCCCCACTAGCAGATGCATGGAAACCGGAAATAGGTGTCATGCATGCTTCTCAACTACAAAAGGAGAATGGTGGAACATGCACACAATCACCGAGCACCACTATGACTCATACAAAACCATGGAAAGGCATAGCATTACAATCAAATTCTCTTCTATTATCTATCATATGGCTTGTCAATTAGGGTGTGTGTGAGAAACATCAAGATTTTTTTTATATGCACACTCTAAGGGCCCTACCATGAGCTATGGACGATGATTAGTTTAATTCAGGCATGCCAATGCATGCATGAGGACAAGGAAAGTTCCAAGAAGATGCCATGCATAGGGAAAAATAATGAGTGAATTCAGAACTAAAAAATATTTATAACATATGTGTGCGTAACTACGGCTCCAACGTTGTTGTTCGAGCTGACGACATGACTTGTGAGGAACATCCACTCAAAACTTTGCATTTGAAGTTCATTTTGTTTGTTCATCATATGAAAACAACCAACATATGCATTGTAGAACATAATTGTATTGATTTATATCCACCACTTAATGACAGTCATGTTCTTAAAAGGAAGATTTCCCACAAAATTACTGGGTAAAGTGAATGTAATCATCAAAGATGATGAGAGTGAAGGTGATGGCTACAAGATGCAACCTTTATTCAACACGTAAATGATTTTCATTTATGCTTTGGTCAATGCTAGAAAAAAATTCTAACAAGTGTCTGTGCCAACTCGCTAACGTCCATGTCAGTTTGAAACATACACAAAATGAAGAAACTCATGCAATGAATACTATTGAACTCTAGATTCAGTGACTTTGGAGGAAGTATTGTGACACTATACACAAACCCAAGCAACATATGCGGTACATATGTAGACTAAGCACAAAGTGGGCTTGAAACCCACATTGAGATGGCCATGGAAATTGCTTTGAGAAGGTGAAGAGAATTTTTGTGATATTAACCGACAAGAGCAATGGGAATATTTTGTAAGAAGTAGATTCCTCAAAGATTGTGTCAAATGGTTTCATACATCAATGGAAACATTATCTCCAGAACACAACATTATTACTCTAAGCTTCATTTTCAATTCAAGGGGTACTCTAGTATAATGCAATGAAGGGAAAATATGGCAAAAATCATATTTTTCTTGTGCATCCATTGGTTTGGCTAAATTGTCTTGGTATTGTGAAGCTTGTATAATAGTTTCAACCAATAACCCAACTCACACCACTCACACTTAGGATCTCAGAACTACATCTTAATTTTTGACAAGGGTGAATTACTAGGCATATAATGCATGACTCATATGATGGGAATCCTATGCTCTTCAAACACATAAGACTCTCACCTATACAAGGCAGACCTAAGTTCATTACATTTATGACCAGTCGTCCTTAAAAAATACATCCGTGAGATGGTGTACATGACAAGTGTATACATATAGGGAGATCCTAAGAAAATCCATATACATGTAGCAGACTTCATGCATATACTATCTCAAAATGAAATCTACAAGCTCAATTGTATTGGAAATCCAAGGAATTTTTTAGGATTTCTCCATACAAAAGATGAACCATGAAAGATGTTTCAAACAATGGTTGACAAAAAAGACACATTTTGTGATCCAATCAATTCATGGAAATCCCCTCTATTGAAAATTGAGGCCTATTAAATATTCAGAAATAGTCTGCCACACCCTAGGAAATCGTGACACAAGCACACGATATTTAGGGAAGAGTCGCGACAGCTTGTTGTCACGAAGTATCCTTAGCTCGCATGAACAATATTAGGAATTGTCAAGCTTCTTGCTTTAGTTTCATGATGAGTTTTGTTTGAAATCTACAATATTGCTTATGTTCCACAAATATCTGAGATGATGAACTAGCCTTTTGAATTTATTAAAATGTGAATGCCATCAATAGCATCACATTGATGGATTCAATTTTTTCAAGGAGACATGATGGTAGTGTTTGAAGTGTGCATTTTGAAAGAATTTTCCATTATTTTCTATTCTTAATTCACTCAAGAAATGTTTCTATTATGAGAACTGTAGCAAAAGGGGCATTGGATTTTGGGTTTACCCAATGTCGAGGCCAATTCCTCTACACCTCCCAAGAGGAGAAAGTGTATAGGGGTGTGTATTGCACAGTGTATTGGTGGATAACATTTGAGTTTTCAAAATAAAACTCTCTCAAAAGAAGCGTACAAAAGTTATCCCAAACATGATCATCCTAAGGAGGGGGGACGGCTCTATCATAATCCTGAATTCAGGAGACCATTTCTGCCACGTCATTCTTGATGGGGATGTTTCCTTCTCAAATACATAACAAGCTTGTTGAAATACACAAACACCAAATCCACAATCGTCTACATGTAATAACTTCCACCAGATACACACCTCAATACACTCCCCATAGACATAGGAGGTAGGTTGGGAGGGGGGGAGGGGCTGGTTGATTCTCGCTCATGTGGCGGTAGTGCCATGCGCTTGTTGGATCATGTGCCATCAGCTGGCCACTTAGTTAATTATTTCTAGGTGCATACATAGGTTTGCAGAGGTTTTGTTATGTAAACTAAGACAGATTCATGATCATCAAGTCGACTTAAGCAATGGACGAAGTGTCATGGGAGATGCATTTTGTTTTGTTCACAAGTATACACATTTATTCCTTTTCTCATTCTTCAAGATGTTCACCATCCAATGCATTCACCCGATACATTATCAAGTTTCAGGGGGGGAGGGGAGGTCGGGCAAGAGGTCCAACCGCGGCAGGCGGAGAGAGTTGGTTTTGTGTTAGACTCCCTCCTCCCATAAATGAAACTATGTATTGAGTGAGTGTATTGGGTATGCATTCAGTGAGTGTCTGGGGGATGGTTGATAGCAGTAAATGAGTGTATGAGATTGAGAGAAATGTCAAAGAAATAGAATGAGGTTCACAATTCAGACTTGGGTACTTCTTATATTCCACCTGATACACTGTGAGATAGACTTCCTATATACAATCAGGAGGGGGCATTGCGTTGGTGGAATCTCACTCGCGTGGCAATAACATTACACAAAGATTGGAAAACACACAAACTCGTTGCCTGTCTCCAATTGGAGATCATCTCAAGGATTTGTGGATATTTTCATTATTCCACTTCAAACACATTACATGCTCGAATGGATTATGTGAACAGGACTCAAATGTTACGTCTTGTTGTTTCATTATTTGACATTGAATCATTTACACTTGACTTCTCTTAGTCCCCTCCACATATTTCTGAATGATCACTTTGATCTATTGGATAATGGAATTGTGTTATTCTACTAAACAAATTTCATACACACATAAAACAATGTACCAAATGCACATGATGATCAACTATACCCCGCTAATTGATGGGGATTGTTGGTGTTTCCATATGCACACATTGTACAAACATTACACATCTTCTTAAGCCATTTTTTATGAGTGAAAATTCTTACAATGTTGCCTTCTATGCTATGAGTGGCTTGTAACATTGGATGACAGCAAAAGAACCTCCTTTGAGAAAGATGCAGAGAGATTGCATTTTCAAACCTAATAGAATGATGAAAACTGTCAATTTTTTGCCAAAACGTAAGGAATCACACAAATTCATATAGTTAACTTTGAGAAAAAAAATAAATCTTTAAAAAACATATATCTGCACTACTTGGTTAGTTTAGAAAAAACAGTGGTGTTTTCTCCCACACATTCAATGTATACACCCAATAGAAAAACTATGCAAATTTACAAAGAAGAAGTTGGGAACATGCTCGTTTACCTTCATTTGACGGTTGACAACCATGTGCTTAGCATAAGGTTGCCATGAGTACAAAAGAAGGAGGCATGGGAGTAGTCTGTAATGATACTTACACAGTGCATCTTCATTCCATGGGCCAAGATCAAGTGTGAGGTTGTGAAGCATCGACTCATCAATCATTACGTTTTGTGTCCCTCTCTTTTTGAAATCTGCGAAGGGAGGATGTCTACTTTAGGGCTTGTTCCCTTTAAGGTTTTCTGGCTTCCATTTGGTCAATGGAATAGAATTTCATTGAAACAGATCTTATCTTCTACCTCTTATACTCCGTTCTTGTGTGTTATGGTGGCTGCTCCTTTGCAAAGTGCATGGACATACAAAGATCTGTCCACCAGTGTGCCCATATTACATTTGACAATGGTTTAGAAAACCACTTGGATATGTCTGATCCTCTCCATATAGAAAAGATTACCATCATATCCATTACCAAGATGCTGACATATCTATTTCCGAGTTCTAAAGTGGACAAGCTGTTGTTAACTCTCCTTCTTGCATCCACAAGATAACCTAGAAAAGTTAACTTCAATATTTGGTGTTACGACTAGGCTTTATCATACTACTCGCCTCTTGCTCTATGACGAGGAAACTAGTTTCTCCTTTCCTTCATTGTGGTTGAGCGCACATGCGATCCATTGACATGCATGTTGAGTATTAACTTGAAATTTCCCCTTCCATTTCCTGCCAAGCAAAACCGACCAAACCAAACAAATGGTCCAATAAAATCCACGTCAATTGTCCTGTAAAGGAGGAATGATCATTCCCTTTGCCAGGAACCTGCCGAGCCCGCAGCCAATTATTGGTGGCGCGCCATGCGCATCTACACGCGCCTTGGGACCTCAGGAGGTACACAGTTGAGGGCGCTTCGCACGATCATGATCGGCGTCTGTCTTGAGAACGCAGGCATCTTCTTGGGGTACACTGACATTGTGCTCAAGCCCTTCTCCACCTACCTTCAGCTTCTTCCATGGGCGCATCAGCTTTTCCTCCAGGTGACTTTCGCCCGTGAGGCAGCCGTCGCCCATCAGGAGAGTTCACTTGCTGCACCGGTGATTGCTTCACCATCGACACCACTCTTGCAGCTTCCTTCTCCATCCTCTGGCACGCCCTCCTCTTCCCCTTCCACCCCGGGTACCCCGACACAGACGCAGGGTGTGGCGGCTGTAGCATAGGGAAAGAAGGGCAAAAAGAAGGGTGGCTCGGGCCAGTAGCAGTTATAATAGTTGTAGTCATCAGGCGGTAGCAGTGGATGTACCAGTCACTACTACAACTATGTAGGCGCTCATCGCCACACCGAGTGCCAGCAGCTGCTTGACTATCCGCAGATCACTTGCGGTCTTCAGGCTACACACGTACAACGGTTTGCATCGAGCAGTAGAGCCTCTGGTCGTGCGGTGACCACGACCGTAGCAGTTCCCACTTCCTCACCGGCGAGTAGCGGAGACCCAGACCCCTATGACCGCACCATTGTCGAGCTCCGTCAGCTCCTGGTGCTTCTCTCTCAGGGAGGTGCGAGTGTGTCATCATAGCCTAGTGTTTCATAGACTGTCTGTTCATTTGTTCTCATATCTCGTGATGACTCGTGTGGGGGAGCACAGCTGGCATGCGATGATGATGTGCCTAACAATACAGATTGGATTTATATGTCTTACCTGTGTGCCTTCTTCATTCTCCCTCCTCTGTCGCCGAGAGCCCGTCTACAACCAAGTGCTCTAACAATTGTCCTCTAGTCGTGATTTGGGTGGTACTTCGATCATTGATTCCGGTGTCACTCACCACATGACCTGTCATCGTAGTGACTTTGTTTTCCTCGGTCCTGTGGCATCTGTTTGTTCTGTTTGCACAGGCTCTGGTCAATCCTTGTGATTTCAGGGTGTTGGGGTTGTGTGGTTCGATGGTCCGTCTGGCCCCTTGTATCTTTTTGACATGCTTTTTTTGCCTGACATTGAGCTCAGCTTGCTCTCTGTGCGTGCCTATTCTCTGATGGAACTCTCTGTGGAGCACACTGGAGACTCCATGACAGTGATTGCTCTTAACACTTGCACTATTGTTCTTTGGGTCTTTGTTTTGGATGATCTGTATCGTGTTCCGCAGACCTCTTCTTCTCTTTTCTCCCCTTCCCCTCTTGCTCATGTGCTTGTCACTGGTGTCTTGTCTGCTGAGCACTAGGGCCTCTTACATCGACGTCTGTGTCATGTGGGCTTCGACATTGTGTCTTGACGCGGCCTCTTTCGAGAAGTCGTCCAAGACCGAGTGTGTGTTCTGCGCTCAGGGTAATATGCATTGCTGCACCTACCCTGACTCCCGTTCTCGAGCCCTTTGTCCTCTTGAGCTGGTCCATTCGGACCTTCTCGGTCCTCTCCCTATCGAGTCCTTGTCCGATCGGGGTCGATACGTCCTGACCCTGACCGATAACTTCACCCGCATGCGGTGGTTCTATAGCTTGCGCCAGAAGAGTGATGTCGCTCTAGCGGTTAGTCTCTAGCTAGTGATGGCTGAGCATCTGTCTTGCTACTCCCTGCATACCTTTTGCTTCGATCGTGGTAGCAAGTTTCTTGGTGAGATGGACAGTTTCTTTTCCAAGCGCGGGATTTTTCACCAGGTCTCTACTCCTGCCACTCCTTACAAGAACAATGTCTCTAAGCGCTGGAACCGCACCATGGAGGATGGGATTCGTGCTATGTGATTTGAGTCCGGTCTCTTGAAATCCTTCGCCCTTGAAGGATTTGCCTACATGACGTGGGTCTGGAAGCGCCTCCCGCACAGTCCTCTTCCAGACCACGTTACACCGTACAAGCTCTGGTTCGGCCACCGTGCCGATCTGCGTCTTGCTCGTGTTTGGGGCTCAGTGGCTTCTGTGTGGTACATAGTGGATCAGCAGGGGTCCAAGGTGTCTCCGCGGGGTCGCTTGTGTGCCTTCGTTGGCATCTCCCCGCAGCCAAAGGCCTTTTGTTTTGGTGAACCCACCCGTTGTTGCATTGTTAAGTCCCACGACACGCTCTTCTTCGAGTCTCTCACCTACCGCGACCTGAACTCGATTGTGTCGATGCCTGACACACATCTTCCTATGTATGAGGTTTCTTGATAGATGGGGGATTCGGCGCCTACGAGCACCTCTTGTCCGGCTGATGTGTCCGTTTGAACCCCCTACACTTGTCGGTCAACGGCTCTTGATGACCCAGCGATCATTGCTGTCGGCCCAGAGACCTCTCCCGCCTAGCCTGTCTCCTCCCCTGTGCCCTCGCGCCCCACAAACACCCATGATGGTGTGCATCTATCTACTGGTAATCCTATCTCCATGGGTGGTCCTGCTGCCACACCAAGTCCTACGTCTCCCATCAGTTCACCAGCCTCTCCCCCCACTACATCACCGGCCCCTGTGCCTCCATCCTCACCGGATGCGGTTGTGCCTTTCTCTGAGCCTGCGGTCAGTATTTCTAGCCCAGGCTACTCGCGTGAGCCCGGTGGTCGTCTTCAACCGTTGGGCTCCGGATCCCAGCAAGTGTCAGGCACCGCACCGAGGCGCTCCACTCGCAGCATTGTGAGTGGCGATCCCGGCACAAAGGCCCTCGACCTGAGTGTCCGTACAGTTCACACAGAGGTACACCCAGCGTGTCCTGTAGGGCACGATCTGGTCACTCACGAGTTTCGTACCGCTTGTGATACACCAGCTGACCTTGTAGTCGTCAGGCCCATTTCTGAGGCGTGTGCACTCGCCACTTAGAGCTCTCCCTCATTGGCGCCTGATCCGGGTACACTAAGGGACGCCCTCTCATCAGAGGATGCCACCGCTAGGCGTATTGCCTGCGAGGATGAGCTTCGTGCCATCGGAGAGCTAGGAGTTTACGAGCTAGTCGACCTTCAAACTGGGAGGAAGGCAATTCAGGTCAAGTGGGTCTTTTGCAAGAAGGTGAAGCCGGAAGGCTAAATAGAACGCTACAAAGCTCGTTTGGTCGTCAAGGGGTAATCTCAAATCGAGGGTGTTGATTACATTGACACCTTTGTCCCTATCGGCCGTATGACCTCAGTCCGTGCTCTGTTTTGTGTGGTGGCTCAGCATGACTGGGAACTGCACCAGATGGATGTGAACAATGCGTTCCTCCATGGCTCTCTGGATGGGGAGATTTACGTGGCCTAGCCACTACGCTTTGAGGATGGTGACAAGGTTTGGTGCTTGCACAAGTCCTTATACAGACTCAAGCACTCTCCTTGATGTTGGAACCAAGAGATCACAGGCACTCCGACTCGTGCGCGACATGTACAGAGCGAGGCAGATCCCTCTCTCTTCATCCGACTGGCGTCTGAGCCTGTTCATCGCCATCCTGGTCTATGTGGACGACATCCTGATCACGTCTCCCTCCATGGAGGCCATGAAGGAGGCCAAGGCGATCCTCTAGACTACCTATAGGATGAAGGACCTTGGTCCTGCAGCAGTGTCTCTTGGCATGGAGATCGTATGAGACCGTAGACGCCGGACGCTTCTGTAGTATCAAGCCCGATACGCACGCGTTGTGGGGGAGCGCTTCAGTGACCTCCTTGGTGCAGTGCCCGCGGCCTCCACACCTCTCACACGTGATGGGCAGGACGCCCTCAAGGTGGAAGATCCCACACAGCTGGGGGAGACAATGGATGTGACCTTGTACCTCCGCCTCATCGGATCTCTGATGTACCTGGCCACTACCACATGCCCCGACATCGCTTTTGCCATCAACCTCCTTCCACATTTTTTGCAGGCTCCATGTGCTACACCCCTCTAGGGGGCTGTGCGAGTGGTGCAGTACGTGGTTTCCACACCATACCTCCGACTCTGTTTTCGCCGGCAGTGCTCGGTAGTTCTTGACGGCTACATCGACAGCGATTGGGCCTAGAGCCCAGATGGACGCAGTCACACCGGTTACGTGTTCTTGCTCAATGGTACCGCTATGTCTTGGCGCAGTGAAAAGTAGGGCTGCATTGCACGTAGCTCGTGGGAGGCAGAGTATGTTGCTCTGGGTGCACGGGCTGCTGAGGCAGTGTGGTTTCAGTGCCTGTTGCTTGAGGTGGGTCAGTCAGTGCCTGCCATTGTGCTTGGCCGTGACAACCAGAGTGCTCTTTCCATTGCGGAGAACTTTGGTGTCTTTCATGCTCGCACAAAGCACATTGCGGTTGAGCATCACTTTGTGCGTGATCTGGTGGAGCGACACGTGATCTCTGTCATATGGGTCATCATTGACATGCAACATGCTGACTTCTTGACGGAGGTTCTAGCGCGCGGGAAGTTCCAAGTGGCCATTTGTTCCGTTTGGCTTCGCCCCTTGCTTGAGAGTGGTTGCGTGCGGGTTGTCCTTGTGCCTGTGTCATGGCTGTTTCTGCACTCGTCCTTGCAATCGTTTCAATGCTGCACGTGTATGGACATGCGTACCATCGGGTCGTGGAAGACTGTTGTGATTCATGACGTTCTTGTCGACCTGTACAATTTACTTTGACCACTTGGCCGTGTCCATACTCGTACAGATCCCTGATGCGGACCCAGGTGGTTTTGGTTTGTGTGGCTTCCACCCGTCACGATCAACGCCGATGGATTACCCATATACCCACATTGGGGGTATATGGTGGAGGAGAGCGTGACGACACGATAGGCATTCTGAGTGTCCCGAGACTTCTCCAGCACGTACGACAGCGCTGGCGAGATACGGTTGATGCGTTCCGGCAGCCATGTGGGCTTGTCAAGAGGTAGGAGAGTTTTCTCGCTTGGTCGATACCCGTGCACCCGGTGGACTGTACCGGTGCGACGAGGAGACCCGATGGCTGTTGTGGGGCTTCCGATGTTCGGAAAGCCGTCTGTGATGCCTGGACTTTGATTCAGAGTTTTTTTGGCACTGCTCATGTTTTCTCGGTGGTCAAGACCCGGGCACTCGGAGAGCTGTTCCAGTGCCTCGAGGAGACCACCTTTGTTGCTGTCATGGTGTATGCAGTTTTTTCTCCCTGTTGACTCACTTGGGTTCAGCAGGGGTGACGGGGCCCAGTGCGGCTAGCTACCGGCACCCCTATATAAGCCCGCTAGGGGCTCATTTGTAAACTCTCCTTGTTCTTTTGTATTCAGCGTTCCAGACTTAGCCAAATTCTTGCCGTCTTGCATCGCACTTACACACAGAGCTCATGTTCGTTTTTGCATGGGCCTGCATGCCTTAAAACATTTCAATTTTGGTATTAAAGCACAGGTGGGCGTGTGAGCAGCAGAAGCAGCAGCAGTGGGCAGAATGCGCCACGTGACGCCACGCCAGCATCAGCGTGAAGGAGTGCGAAACGACTACACATGAACGCCACAGGGGCGGTGAGCCGTGTATAGGAGCATTAACGACTGCGGCCAGCACTAGCATTCACAGCAGCTGCACAGGTGGTAGCAGCAGTAGTAGCAACTGCATTGCGGCGCAACAATAGCAACAACAACAGCAACAAGAGCAGCAGTAGCAGCGCATCAGCTGTTGCAGCAGAGGCATGAACAGCAGCAGCACATAGCAACAGCAACAACAGCGAGTGTAACAGCGGCGGTAGCAGCAACAGCAAGCAGCAACAACGGTAGCAGCAAGCGGCAGCCGCAGTAGTAGCAAGCAGCAACAGCAGGTGTTGCGTAGTTTAGCAACAGCAGCAGCAGCAGTGAAAGGAGTGGCAGCAACAATGGCGGCAGCATCAAGCAGTAGTAGCAGCAGCTGTGCATAGTAGCAGTAGCAGCAACAGTGGCGGAAGCAGCAGCAGCAGCAGCAACCGCAGCAACTACACCCGCCACTTCAACTGTTGCTGCAGGAGGGCCTCGTAGCCCTCCTGTGAGGGTCCCCGCCCCCTCGGAGGGGCCCCTTTGACCCCCATTAAGGGCCCTCTCCGAGGGGGCCCATTGGCCCCTTTCGCCCCCTTCCCCTCCTTTCGAGGGGGCCCTCGGAGGGCCCCGTCAAGCCCCTCCGAGGGGCCCATCAGAGGGGCCCGTCAGCCCCTGTCGGCCGACCAACAGAGGGGCCGAAGGCGGAGGAGGGCGGACCCCCCCATTCCCTCCTCGCTCCCTACTCCCCCCCTTCCCCCACACTCGCTTACTCGCTTGCTCGCTCGCTGAGCAAGCGAGCTAGCGAGCGTGCACGGGAGGGAGGGCCGGACAAGCTGGACACCCCCCCTCCTTCCTTATTTTGTCCGTTCACCTACCTTAGGGACAATCAAGAAAAGGGGGGGGACGAGTAACCAAAAATACAAAAAGGGGTACGCCTGGAGGCGAGTGGAAAAGGAAAAAATAAGGCGAGTGCTTAAGGCGACCAGAGGGGAGAATAAGAAAAAAAAGGGGGTGGAGGGCGAGGGCAAGAGAAAAAAAAAAGAAACACAAAAGGGGGCCTGAGGGCTAGAGAACGACGACAAAAAAATGGGAATCGTCTCACTACTACCGCCACAGCAGCAGCAGCTTTCATAGCAGCAATAGCCGTATCGGGCGGAGTTGCAACGACTACATAGTGCGGCGGCTGCGCCAGCGCTTGCATTTTTACCTTCTCAGCCGACAATGGATTGTGCGTCGGCGGCATTCTCCACTTCGAGACGTGTCCAAGACTGACGTCTCCCTGGGGCCCGTGGATTCGTGCGTGCACTTCACTCTATAGGATCGACGGCGGATTTAAGTGTTACCATCTCCGAGGGTTGGGTAGTTTACCGCTTGGAGCAGCAGCCACACCTGCAGCTGCAACCCCTTCTTGTCTTGCAGCAGTCTTTGCTCTATTAGTGGAAGCAGCATTAATGGCCGCAGTTTGTCAGACTCAAGTCTCCGGGAATTTTGTGGTAGAGCAATTCGTCCCGTCTGGTCACGTTTGCTGACCCGGATGCCGTGACCTTTAGGAGTGACAGTACCTACAGGCCTCATTCTCTTCCGTGGCTTGGTGTTTACCATCGGGAGTAGGTGTCCTTGGTACCTATCCATTGTCCAACGCACGAGATGAGCGTGCGGACATCTGAGCAGGCGCCCTATGCGTTTGCCTGTTACTACTATGGTGATGGCCGTCATGGTTGGCGTTGCTGTTGGACGTGCCCTCTAGGCTGCCATCCACCTTGGCTACGGCCTCATCTGAGCCTACGTCCTCCACAGCATACGGATCTACCGGCGTTGGTAGATCCCCTAGCTGGACCTCTGGCGAGCATGTTCGCAGAGATCCACGGCCTACGGCAGACGGTGCAGCGGCTTTGTAACCTCATCGTCACTGAGCGTGCTTCTGCTACTCGTTTGTCGACGGCCTCTTCGATCACATCTCCTCTATCCTCTACTCCTTCCTCATCCGATGGTGTACCTTCAACTCCACCTGCCAGCGAGACCCAGGCTGCCATCATCCTTTGATCCTCCACTCTCCTCCGACCACGGCGCCACTTCGCGATGACATATCTTCATGCAGTCGTTCCAATCGTGTGTCCCGCGGCGTCGGCTTCGGCGTGAGCGCTCCGCACGCCGTACTCGCGTCGGTTTTGATACATCACCACCTCCTGGGCTTCCATTGCTGTACCTGTCGAGGGGGAGTGTGGTCACCACGCATTGCCTGTTGTGACCGAAGGGAGAGGATCCGCACTCGTGCCAGGCCGGCACAGCCTGGTGGTGACAGCACATGCCGTGGAGTCTGATTCCGACATGGCGTTCATGGTTGAGACTTGCCTGTCATCGTCTGGGCTGGATCCAGATATTCCACAACAGCAGGTGACATCAAGAGGAGCGCAGGCACGACGTCCGTGGACGGTGCCACTCGCGACTGCGTCTGGTGGAGGCCCAGGGGTGGCACAGGAGTCCCGTACGGATCTGGATTACTTAGGACGTGCATGTCATCAACCGGACTTTTGGGGGAGAGTGTGCACACGACCCACACCAGTCCGGTGGGTGTTGGAGTACTTAGGACGTGCATGTCATCAAGGTCCACATCTACCCTGGGGCAGCAGCTGGACATTGTGCATCAGCAGGCTGCATCAGGAGGAGTGCAGGTCCCGCGTGCCTTGGCGGTGCCACTCGCGACTCTGACAGGTAGCGGCCTGGCACTGGCACAGGAGTCCCATACGGATCAGGATGCCCCATACAATTTTTCGGAGGCGTTGGCGCATGGGACTCACACCAGCCGGACAGCAGTCGCAGTGCATGAGCATTGTCGGCCCGCGAGTCTTTTAGAGGTTGAGGCATTCTTGAGAGCAGCAGTTCTGAGAGATGTCGCTAGGACATATGATGCAGCAGACATAGCAGGCTCCACCGTCTCATCTGCAGTACAGGAGGACCAGCTTTAGCGTGAGGAGTCGTCCATGTTCCTAGAGTCTCTGGGTTCCCGTACTCATGATGGAGTAGCGACATACATGACGGAGTCAGATGGTGATCCATACTCTATCATCGAGCAGGTAGTAGCGACCAACATTCCCGGTGAGACACTGCGTGAGCGCCAGTTACGCTTGCTGGTCTCCTTGACGGACGTTGTCGAGCCGGAGTCCAACACACTTGTGTCCACTACGGCGGTAGTTGAGGATAGTGGAGCAGATCCCTACACTCAGATGGAGTCACCTCATGAGCAGGAGCTGATTTCTGCCCCTTCGTGTTCACCTGCTGGTGACCTTGCTGATCACATCGACGCTAAGAGTGGCAGTACCTGCACGGACGACATTTCCATATGCTCCATGGACTCTGACAACTCCTCCTCCTTCTCTCTCGGCATGTGACCGCTCACTCCTCGTCAGGGCTGCAATACCGCGGTATTTAGTACCGCGGTACTCGAGTACCGCGGTACCATAGTACCACGGTACAAATACCGCGGTATCATGATTTTGTGGCAGCTCATTACCGATACCGGTACCGGCACCGCGTTACCAACGGTATTGGTAGAATACCGCGGTATTATAAAGTTACCGTGGTACACGGTACACCAATGTATAAAACATACATGGTACCACGGTACTAAAATGTGTACCACGGTATTGAATTCCCTAATATTTCTCTAACACCAAAAATGAATTCTAAGCTTAAAAAATGAGATAAGTAATAGATGTCATGAACTTGGAACTGAAATTAATGTACTCACAAAGAATGGATACACCTTTACATGATATTCACTTGTGATATGGAGATGTTTAGGTGGAGTAGAAGTTAGGGGACATGAAATGAGGGAAGGGGAGGAGGGCGAAGTTATGANAATTCTAAGCTTAAAAAATGAGATAAGTAATAGATGTCATGAACTTGGAACTGAAATTTATATACTCACAAAGAAAGGATACACCTTTACATGATATTCACTTGTGATATGGAGATGTTTAGGTGGAGTAGAAGTTAGGGGACATGAAATGAGGGAAGGGGAGGAGGGCGAAGTTATGAAGAGATACTCTAGTTGAATACTGTAGTCTCTTATATTCGCTTGATTTTTGGAGCTCAATAAAAGGACAGTTAAATTTGACTATGATTTTCAGCCTTGGAATTTTGGACTTGTTTGTCCGAAAGCCCCCGTATTTTCTTAGTGTCTTATTTTGGTCAAACGTCCATGTCCTTGGTCTGTCCATAGGACTTTGCTTTTTGAATTTTGAAGTTTTGAATGTTGAGGGCGAAGTCGTACATTGCAGCTCGCTTCGCATGCAGATTTATATGTAGATTTCCTGTCCATTGCGAGCGTCCGAATGCACACTCATCCGCACTACCACATTGACTTAGTTGTAGCGTGTTACCGTTACTTGTCAATTTTTTTTTCACTCTCATTACCACGTTACTGTACCGCGGTATGATACTGCGCTACAGAAGAGGGGTACCCTGCCAGGTCAGTACCGATACCGTACCGGTACCGCAAAAAGGAATAACATACCGCGGTACTACAATACCGCGGTACAAAAACACTATATACCGCGGTACCGGTAATACCGGCATCAGCCCTGCTCCTCGTGTGACACACACCAGTTGTGGTGTGGATGCGACACGTGCAACTGCATCCGATGTTCCAGTGTTTCAGCACATAGCGAGTTTTGTTGACCCCCAGGAGGATGCAACAGCACCAGTTCCTTCATCAGCAGAGATGCAGATGGAGCTGTACTCACGAGTTGTGCAGTCTGCATGTGCAACAGAGTTTATCCTCCACGAGGCAGACATGGGCCACCTCCACATGTCCGAGGCAGATTACGTTGACCTACAGGAGCGTGTAGTCATGCTACAGCGGGAGGTGATGGCCGCGCGTGAGCGATTCTCAGAGGAGGGGAGCATCACTGCTATCGGCACAATCCTTCCACCAGCAGCATCTGGCACACCCATACTGAGGGAGGATCTTATACCAGCTCCGAGTATGATGTCCGCTGGAGACACTGTCATAAGAGAGGTGAGCGTGCCTTCGACTTCCGCCATCCTGGCTCCTGTCGACCCCATCATCGCTCCTTCTTCTTCTTCTGTTGTCACGCACCTTCATCCACGCGACTCACCTGCCCCATCATCATCTTCATCCACGAGTGGTGATCCGGTTCGTCGCTCCAGCTCTCCTCTTTCAGCGGTATACCCATGTGCTTGAAGGTGCTTTATCCGGCCTCGATGGCCAGCTCCGCCACTTCATCCACGCTTGTGTGCTGCTTGCCCATTCCCTTTCCTTTGTCATACACAGATGCATCCCGGTAGAGCTGAGAGAGGAGAGACTGTGAGTTGGGACCCTTGGCAATCACGCGAGGGCTGGTACACTCCAGGTGATGCAGATTCAGGTGAGGAGTCGTGGTCGGAGACACCACTTCGTCTTTGAGCTCGGGTGCCTACTTGCACATGATCGGGGGAGCTATCTCAGCATGATGGACACACCACATGACTCATCGTCCAGGATCTGTTCAGTTACGACATTAGCATCTCCATCAAGGACATCACTGCTAGGTTCATCTGCCCAGGGGGAGTGTTGTGTGGACCTCGACCTGACGTCATGGGATGCATGGCAAGGTCCATGCTCTGTTGTGAGAATCTACAGCATCCCGCATGTGGCTCATGCTACGTGCCTGCATAGCTCCATGTGGATGGTAGCACACTGTTGGTCGAGACCCGGACACTTGGTGCGTTGTACCAATGTCACGAGGAGACCATGTGATCGTGTTTCTTGGTGTGTGGCTATACTGTGTGTGGCATGTGCATGCGAGCTGGGTCGCTCTTATTGGTCTAGACCCGGACACTTGGTGCGTTGCACCCGTGTTACGAGGACATCCTCCCATGATCCTGTGTTTGGATGATGATACTATTGTGTTGGATTGCTCGTACCGGTCGAGACCCGGGCCGTGGTACTGCCAGTGTCACGAGGAGACCATCTTGTCGTTTTACATGTGTATGATGTGCATTACACTGGTTTGTGTGCGTGTGCATCACTCCTCTTATGGTTGAGACCCAGACACTTGGTGGGCTGTGCCAGTGTCTAGGGAGACCCAAGATGGATAGCAGATGTGTGTGTGTGTGTGTGTGTGTGTGTGTGTGTGTGTGTGTGTGTGAGTTCACTCATGCATATTATGGCTTGCCATACGCTGTTCTTCCGTGCCTTGGCTCACTTTATTCTGGCGTTGACGGCCATGTCAGCTAGGGGGAGTGTTGGTTTGTGTGGCTTCTACCCGTCACGACCAACGCCGATGATTACCCATGTACCCACATTCGGGGTATATGGTGGAGGAGAGCGTGACGACACGACAGGCCTTCGGAGTGTCCCAAGACTTCTCCAGCACGTACGACAACGCTGGCGAGACACGGTTGATGCGTTCCGGCAGCCATGTGGGCTTGTCGAGAGGTAGGAGAGTTTTCTCGGTGGGTTGAGACCCGCGCACCCGGTGGACTGTACCGGTGCGACGAGGAGACCCGATGGCTGTAGTGGGGCTTCCAATGTTCGGAAAGTCGTCTGTGATGTCTGGACGTTGATTCCGAGAGTTTTTGGCACTGCTCATGTTTTCTCGGTGGTCGAGACCCGAGAGCTGTTCCGGTGCCTCGAGGAGACCACCTTTGTTGCTGTCATCGTGTATGCTGTGTGTTCTCCCTGTTGACTCATTTGGGTTCAGCAGGGGTGACGGGGCCCGGTGCGGCTAGCTGTCGGCGCCCCTATAGAAGCCCGCTAGGGGCTCATTTGTAAACTCTCCTTGTTCTTTTGTATTCAGCGTTCCAGACTTAGCCAAATTCTTGCCGTCTTACATCGCACTCAGTGTTGTTAAATCGAGATCGAGACCGGTCTCGATCTCGACTGTCTCAACTTTTCTCGTCTCGTTGTCTCGTACCGCACTACACGAGACAATCCCTATTTGTCTCGGGCGAGACGAGACGGGACCGAGACACGTCCTGTATGGCGCGAGATCGGGACGAGATTCTCGTACCGAAATAGCGTCTTGCTTTTCTTGTGCGACCCCTGCCACGTGTGCCAAGTGATTTCTGAACAGAGGCGCATTCCATGGATGTGTCAGCACAAAACGCGAGTAGCCGCATTGTTGAGGAGCAGTCGTCGAGCGTCAACAAGAACAGCCACTACTAAATTAACGTAGATATTTTTTTGTGAAGAAACGAATGAACTTGCGAACATTTCTCACTGTTCAGCTCGTTAACATTTTGTACATCGCCGGCAATAGACAAAAGAAACTCTTCGAGCACATTCTTTGTGCCCACGTAATCTCGCTGCACATACCAAACACAGCTGGTTAATTCTGAAGATTCTTCGTGTCTAGTGGTCCAAGTTTGGAGTCGTCACGCGAGGTGGCAGAGGGAGTGACGTGTAATCTGTACAATCTAGGGTTTGAATGCCAAGCTGGATAGTCTGATTAGAAACAAATGTACACTATAGCTGTGACATTGCTCGCATTCAGAATGGAGTCGCCGCGAAGCATTTTCCTGGTGACTTCACTTTCGGCAGCTTACTTTGTCGTTTTGCTCGTCACTTGCAAGGCGGAAGATTCGAGATTTTCTCAGACTTGAGCGAGACCGAGACGAGACCAAGACCAGGAAAATGCAAAATCAATACGAGAACGAGATTTTCTCGTCCTCTCTACTCGAGACGAGACATCTCGTACCGAAGTGCAAAAAAATGAGTTCGAGATCGAAAATCTTGATCTTGATCTCGATTTAACAGGCCTAATCGCACTGGCACACAGAGCTCATGTTCGTTTTTGCATGGGCCTGCATGCCCTAAAATATTTCCAATTGGTGGCACCAGGGCGTTGTCTGGTGGTGGGCTACCTACTCGGAGCTGATCGACGGTTGCCCCAGAGTCCTGGATGATGTCTAGGACCTTGTGCAGTTTTTCTGCAGCCTGTAGAATTTTATCGGTGGACTGGCTGTGGGCCCGATTTGCATGTTTTGCATTGTGTGTCCACTGTTTATTGCCGGATGGATGCATGTGACCAGTCGTAGCGTCCGGCTTGAGATTCTGCACGTGTAGGTTCAGACGACGTAGCATGAAAGAAGCCAGAGTTCTTTGCAATGGCAAGAGCACTTTGGTTGCGACAGCTACGCTGAGTTACGGGCAAAACAGTGGTTTTGGGCCGGTTTTGGGGCCGGTTTTAGGACAGATCTTGCACTTCCGCGTGCAACACCCGCTGTGCGCCGCGACAGGTACTTATGCCATTGACCTGTCATTTGTCATTTCTCTCTGCATATGCTATTAAAGCATTATGACACTTTGCCTTGTGTTGCCTAGCCAGGCCCTTGGCGTTGTGTGCACGACTTGTGATTGTCGTCACCGTCTGACCAGACACTGACGCCTAGTCAGCAGCAATATCACTAGGAAGCTTCCACACGGCTATCTTTTTACCAACGTCAACCAAAATGACTTCATGCCACAAAGTCAATACATGCTCTCATCGCCTCCTCCGGGGCCCTTGCTTCTCCCAACTTCAAGTCACTTGTGGTACAAGGCAAATCAATTCTCGATTATCCATGCATATCCACACTTAACTTATCTTCTCGCTGGTAGGTTGGTGGGTGTGAAGGCAGTGACAGCAGGTGGGGCGAGGGTACGAGGAAGTGGATGTGCTTAACTTGGGGAGAAATTTGCAACATAAAGGAAAGCAACAAAAGCACGCATGCATCGGAACAAATACACTTGCTGTTAGAGTCTGTGCAGGAATGCACATCCTTGGCATTCTTTCAAAACTCGGTCTTGATGAAGCTTCCATGTTCGAAAGAAGCTTCTATACTTGAAACGACCGTGCTAGAAGATAAATTGAGCCGCAGACATCATCTAGTCCAGGTCCTCAAACTCCTCATCCATGGCATCGACATCGTCCCCATCATCCTTCTTCGTCTTCTTCTTGAGGACGTCCTCGGGCACGTCGATGAGCCCGTGCTTCAGCCCACCAGAGGCCTGCGCCACAGATGCGATGCCGCCATTCTTTATGACTTGGTACGTGAGCTCGCCGGCGGCGGCGTCGATGACGACGGTGCTGTTGTCGTCGATGTCGCCGTTGATGAGCATGCGTGAGAGACGTGTGACCACCATCTTCTCCAGCCACCGGCGGAGGGGGCGTGCGCCGTAAATCTGCACATTT
>SZWC01004734.1:21612-44214 GCA_023375785.1 Penium margaritaceum | reverse complement strand
AAGCAGAAGGCACCTTTGTCGAAGCTTCCATTGCAGCATATGATGCTCCTGCTGCTGATGACGATTGTGGTGGTGCTGCTGATGAAGATGATGACGATGATGTCGGGTGTGGTGCTGCCGCCGCCGCGGCTGCAGTCGTAGGTGCGACATCCTTAAGCAATCTTTCACCACGCAGAATAAGCAACCTCCCTGCTGCTGCGGCTGCTGTCGCAGTAGCACCTCCCGCTGGATTCAAAGCATGTCTCTCCAACGGTCTCTCTGCAAAAGCGGCTGCTTCTCCTCCCGGGCCTGTTGGCGTCGCAGAAAGCCGGCAAAGCGACGCAGCAGCAGAGGCTCTACTGCCACGGCCCGTCCATCGCCGGCAGCTCGACAGCCCCATTCGCGATGGAGGCACGCCACCACGTCAACGTCACCGCCGTCCTTGATGGCGATGCTGCTACTGCGCTCCTGCAACTCTGGCGGCTCCAAGCGCTTCTGTCGCTTCTGCTGCTACAGTCGCCCCACAGTCCTCCCACCTCCTCAGAACGAAGGAGAACGAGTCATCGGAGAAGGCTGTCGGGTCCATGGCCCGCGGTTCGGACCAGTTGAACCTGCTGTGTCCCACGGCGCACGTTTTCACTCGAAATCCTAAAAAAACCACAAATTTCAGTTTTCTTCTCAAAGATACCGGGGAAGGATGCTGGGGTAGCTTTGTTTCAGCTATGCCCTGATTCTGAGGCAAGATAACGTTTAACACCTTATCATGCATTCCTTTCTCAGATCGGGCATCCTGCGATCCATATGGCAACAACACTGCTACATAACAAAACCTCTACAGTCCAACAATGAAGGATAGGAGCTCAACAAAACTCAAAATCATGAAAGGCTTCGTTGATCTTCAACCAATGGCAACTGTCCTTTGATGAAAACTCTTAGAACATGGAACACACAAGTGCGAGGTACAAAAGTACAGAAAATATAATTTTGAGGACTCGTGTATTCCAAATTTAGGAATCCAGGCATTGTAATGTTGCCTTTCTTCTTCAAACCTCACTAAGGAGTTCAGGGGCTTCCATAATGAGAGATAGCTATTCGAGGAGTAGTCTTGATCAAGATATGTTACAATAAAACATCAAAATCAGAGTTATGGTTAATCAGGCCAATTTCATACACTGTTCAAGCTCTGTATACTACACGTGTTATACAACTACTTCATAGACTTTTACTCATGTGTATACACTTTTCACAACATTATTAACTCAATGAACAAATTAAAACTTGTTCTCAGAGAACATTTTTAGGTGCATAAAATTAGGTACTTCGCAGAAACATTATGATGAACTCTTACCATTTATATCAGTACTAAAGTGCCTACTTATGTCTTAAAGAATTATTCTTAGCAACTCTCTCTATCCCATTGTTTATCGCAACCCACTGGAAGCCTAGAAATCTAATTACGACATCAAAAGAGGTCATTCACTTGCTTTTCTTTATGATTTTGAGGTCACATGCTTCACATTTTCTTAAACCTCTGACCTAGATAATATCCTCCACCAAGTTCCCAAACCCCCCAACTATATCTGGGGAGTGCATTGTGTAGTGTACGGGGCAACATAGAGAACATGTACAATAACTCAAAAAACCCCTGCCCCTAGCCCCTCTTCCCCTCCCAATCATGTCGATTGTATTGTGGAGGTGCAGCAGGGAGTGTATTGCACATACCAACAATAATGTACACATGTGGAAGGCCATACTTATGTATCGAATACATAGCCCTCCAGAAACACTTTTCAAAAACATATCCCCAATGAAACATCGACACTTGGGAGGGGGGGTCGATGTTGCACTCCCTCCCCTCCCCCACACTTGGAAATGTATCTTAGAAGTGTATCTATGTATGTAACTGGTAAACGATGTAGACATAACACAAATTCGTTAATTGTAAATTTGTTTCAACATGCATCTAAACGTCCATGTACACTGATTGATGGAATTTGGGAACTCAGCCAATCCTAGACATACTCATATGTCGGGTTCCAACCCCACCATGTCGGAACAAAATGAAGCCGTGATGGATAGGTCCCCCTCCCACCTATTCATGATATTGCACAGGTGTTGCCTGGAGTGAACTCTACATGTGTAAATTGCACATCAGTGTCTTAATACTCTTGTATATGGGTCCCATTTTCTCCATGTTCACGTCCCAACACACCATCCACATATAATATCGACTTGGCAACAGGGGAGGGGGGAGGTCGGGCCCTTCCCCCCCTCGACAATCAAGTCGATTGCATTGTGCAATTGTAACGAGGTGTACATTGCACGTAGCTTATGGAATGTACATCAGTGGAAGGCCATGTTTGTGAATCAAACGCACCCTCCTCTACACACACTTTCATAACACACCCAAATATAACATTAAAACTTGGAAGGGGGTCTATGTAGTCTCCTTCCCACAAAGTTGGAAGTTATCTAGAAGTTTTACCTGGATATGTAGTGGGTAGAAGACATATGAAAAACACATGTGGATTGATTAGAATATTATTATGGTTTGTATCCGAATACCCATCAACATCGATCAATGAATTTTGGGCATTGTGCCATCCATGGATGTTCTCATGCATTGGGTTCCACCCATACCATGTCAAAACACAACGGAGCCCTAATAGATAGTTCCCCCTCCCACTCATCAATTGTATTCGGCGATTGCAGCCGTAAGTGCATTGTACGTGTGGTCCAACGTGTACATTAGTGTCTTAGAACCCTTAGTGTTGGTCCCAATGTCCTTCGGGTACATTATCAACTTAAGGGAGAGGTCCAGCCCTCCTCCCCCCTCCCCAACCTGGTCGTGTATTTTGGACGTGTATTGGAGTGTGTCACTGATAGAATTGTATAGTACAAGTATATTTCATTAAGAATTATAAAGATATTAAATGAACCGTCCATCCATCTTGATCGACGGCTTTCATAATGTCAGAAATTGTCTTACAACTTGCAAACAAAACACATGTGTTTTCTTGACTCCCCTTCGGCTGCATCCTCCAATTCAAAGCCCCAATGCAAACATGTATTGGGGGGTGGATTTGCATCTTCCCTCCCTGTCCCACCAAGGGCAAAAATATAAATGGGAGGTGAATCAGCGAGTGTAGCTGGTAAACGTTGAACGAGATACACAAGGGTATTTGTTTATGAAACAGCCACAATGAGAAAGGAACCCGTAATGTGGCAAACTGCCAAACTATTTCCTTGGATGTCACTTGACGTATAGTAAACAAAACAAGTTAAACCCATATCTCTCTCAAGAAATGGTCAAGATGTTGATCATGTGATTTTTTACCTCCCACTCAAACAGTGGGCTAATCACATACATGACAAAATGTCCTACGTATACACATGAAGATTAGAGTACAATAATGATCACAGAGGGACTTTACCCAAGTAACTCAGACGTATTTGTGTGTGTAAATAGGTAACCTTTAATTGAAAGTTGTGGTTCATCATTTTGACACATTTTGAACTAACGGAATCTTGAGAAGATGTTTTCGGTTATGTAGTCTACAAGAAAATTGGAAATGAAGTCCAAAGTCTTAAATACATGAATATCAGTGTATTAGTGTCTAATTAGTAGTTTCTAATACATTCATGTTTATTTTCACATATTTCCTAGAAGGAACCTCATCATATGTTTTCTTGTTATACACACATGTTTTATACATGTGTACTTGTGTGAAATTGAGGTGATATCCCACAAATGCAAATCCATCCTACGTCATATTAATGGTTGAAAAACGGTTTCAACATATCTCATGTCTTTTGCAATGTGTTGGAAGCTATTTGATGAATTGATAGATATAATTTCATAAAATCTGCCTATATGCCAAAAACCCTTAGAAGTTTGCCAAAAAATGTGTAAATCCATGTTTTATGTGAAAATTGTATTGAATGATAACTTCCTAAAAGTAAAATGATGTGGCTCATAGACGTGCGCATCAAACAACTTACTCAATTATGCACTTCATGAACATTCAAACACAATTTCACGAACAAAGGTTTAGAAATCATTCCCCAAAATAAGGGGGAGCTTTGTCGTACGTAAATGAAACCATCCGTGACGAGTAGGGAGGAATCCACAAGGAGCACCACTTTGTCGTGCAAGTTGGGCTTACGAACGTGCTACCATTACTGGGTGGGAGGAAGATCCTTCTGCCAGACTTCATGATGGTGGAAGAAAACGCTCGACACCACTTGGGCTTTAAACCTCACCAAATGATGTGCATGGACACCGGACCACCATCCCAAGGATGCCCATTTGTGTAGATAAGGAAGCACAGAAGTACCGGACAGCACTAGAAAGGGGCAATTCTTCAGTCCGCAAGCATGGGAGCCCCTCAACAACTTAACAAACTATGTATCTTTCTTGCCTATGTGGCAAATATTTGCCTCTCTCATGAGAATCTAAAGTTCCTCGTTGAGGCCCATAAGCACTACACCCAGTTCACAAGTGGGACCTTAGACAAACACATCTAGGTTACAAGCATCCAAGGCTAGTGCATGGACATCCATCTCAACATCATCACAATCATCCAGTATCAAGCGTATGCTCTATTCCTTATAGATGTCGCGTGAATAGATTCGCACAAATATGTTTGTTATGTGCCAGTCCTCTCTCATTTGTGTGGTTTCGTGCCCAGAATTGTCAGAGCCTAGCTTATAGCTCCATCTCATGATGCCAAATGTGGTGGCATCTCTCAACACGTGGTTATTCCAGTCCGTGTCAGCATTACATGTCCCCTTCTCAAACTTCAACCACTTCACTGAAAAAGGCTTTGTGTGGGGAGTACCCAAAAAATCATATCGTGTGTATGCCCTACCTGACGATAAAAAGAATATGAATACCTTACCCGGCATTTCGAATGATAACACTACCCAATCCATTATATTAAGGATATTGACACTTTATCCATGAATAGTAAGAAATTGTGGCATTTTCACACTGCACACGATGTAGCATAGACATGCCGACGTTGAAATTCCACATTCACAAACCCCTCTTTTGAGGGTTTATAAATGTTTTTTTGGGATTTGCATGTGGTTTGCATGAGGGGTCCGAAATTACCCATATGTTGAAAGGGAATCTACTAGCGTCTGTGCCGCGTGACCCAATAGGAGCCTGTGCATCAACAAAACCCTTAATCCCCAAATGTGATTTGAGATTGGAGATGACTACGATTTGCAACTAAGAACTGGCTGGTTTTCATGATACTACACTTAAATTTCCAATACAATCTAGAAATCAGGCATTTTTGGTAGATTGCAAATGACCAACCCTTTTGCTTCGTGTAGGGTTTTATCATCTATGCGGGTTCTGCTTGCTCAAAACATATAAACCCCTTTAATCAAGCCAGGAGGTTTGCATATTGAAAAAGAAAAAATCAAAGACATCATCGCTCAAATGTCATTCTGGCATGGGAGCAAGAATCGCGAGGGGGGTTGACATGCCCTACCTCACTTTGCTTGATCAATGGCGCATGTTGCTGATTCAGCATGGTAATACGAGTGGGCACGGCATTCCCATTTTTTAATTCACTGGATTGGGCGTCAATAACTTTCATTTGTTCGGCAAGGCCAACCAAACCACTCACGGATTGGGTTGAATGGTCATTAAACCCTTCTCAAAACAGTGGAGTCCTATTTTCTCGTGAACATTTAGGTGAAATGATACCATACATGTGGGTTTCATCCTTTTTCTCATGGATGATTCGAATCACAACTTGTAAGCCATCTCCATCCAGACAGAAGTATACTTGAAGCAAATTATCCCCATTCTCTCTAGGGATTCTTGCGCTATCAATGTCAACTATTTGAGCTTTGAACTATGCTCACTTAAAAAAATCTTCCATCCGTGCTGCTTTTACATTGTACAACGTGAGGTGAACAAAACCATGTGCAAAATACAACATCATCTTGATTAATGCCTAGCATGATTAGCTAAATAAACTTATCTTAATCTATTTTTGTGGAAATTTTAATGAACTTTTCAGTCTATACGATAGAACATAACAAGATGTTTCATTACACTAACGAAAGAATTGAAACATTAAGAACAACGTTTTGATCAAAATGCAAACATACAAGAACAATGCTTTCGAATCAAGGTTGTACATACTCATTTACCTATCATAAAAACTTGTGGAGTCTAGATAAATATATCTTGTGTAAAAAATTACTTTGAAATATATGGTATGTTGACATATCCTTACTAGATGCTAAATGGGATCAATAGTTCAAATTGTTAAAACCAATTGAATATGAAACCTGATGCATTGATACATTAAGTTACAAATAGTTCAGATTATTTGTGTTGAATAAGAATAAATTTACATAAATTTTACTTTCACAGAGTTATGAAATAGTTTTATGGGGCTCATTATCTCTTAGATTAACTATTGGACATCACATGTTTCCATGAGCATGTGTAAACGCATCTTGTAGATATATCCTATCTTCTTCTACCATTACATTGCTAGCCTATTTCTTTGTGTGGATGAGAAGTGTCTGTATTGTGTATTCCTCCACCTCATGTGAATGAATACAATGTGTACGGTTGAAATTTTAGCCATGTTATTAGTACATCGTCTCATTTTATCACCTTTGTGAAATGAAACTTGTTTCTTATGCCTTCCTCAAATCATAGCCAAGGTAGAATTATTGAAGTGGGACGGAACACCATCACTTTGATTATGTAAACATGAGTCTTAACTTATATGTTATGTGATTATCACCTCACAAACACAAAACAATGTAACATTGGATATTCTACATTGTTGTAACTAGTATAATTTATTTTGTTCGGAAAATGTGGAACATGAAAGAATATTTCAGTTTTTTTTTTCATGAATAGGCATACACTAGGCATGTAAAGGTTGAGAAAATTGGGTTATAAACACAAGATAATCTCCACCAAAACTACCTTAAACAATGAATATCTTCCCACATTCATGCACAAAGCTGGTAGCAAGCATTGATGGTAGAGTAAGAGCATCATCAAGGCACCTTAGAACTTGCAAAACTCCCCCAAGACGTTGTAGTCTTTGGTGTGAAAGGGGACATTTCAATAAAGAAGAAAATGGATGGCGGTCACGGTACTTCCAAATCCAAATTTTCTCAATTTCCACACACATGTACCTAAAGAGGATTAATTTAATACCATTTTTCCTGTTATTCATTACATAACTGGCATTAGTTGTACCCTCCTGTTTAATAGGAAATTATTGGGACAATGTTTTACTAGAGTTATGGATGCAATGATTAGTGGAAAGGAGGCAGTGGTATACATGAAGCAACGATAAGGAATTTATGACAAGACATTTCAAGTTTATAAACTTATGAGAATAACTTACATGTTGAACCAAAACTCACGCATATTATAATCTCCATTATGTTACATTATAGAGAATATAACCATTACCACCTCATCTTATGACTACCGCCTTTGAATCCAAAGGGGAAAAAACATCAATGGGTCGATTTACTCTTGTGCATGTTGATACATACCTTATGATTAGGTAAGGTCAAAACCTCACAAAAAAAACGTTCATGGCAAATGTTTTCAACATGAAATGATTCATGCTGTGACATTAAACCTTGTCATAACAATCCATCCCAATGCCAAATCATGTACCATCATGTCCGTAGAACAAACACATCTCAAGCAAATGATAAACTATTCCAATATCACGAAAGAGTACCATGAGTAACCCCTATCCCTAAGTTTTTTCCTTTGTACAACAAGGCTGACATTAGTGGACAGCCCTAAGATTGATGAGGACTTAAAGACTATATTTGTCTAGTCAGTGGAGGAACAACTTCTTAATCCAAGAAGAAACATACCTGGGTCACGTCTAGTTACAATGAAGAAAAGTACGTGGCATCCACTAATTGAAACCATCACAACTCCTACCTCTTGAATCTTTAAGATTAAATGATTTACCCAAACATTTCCTTATGTAGTTCTTTTCACAATAACTCCACATTCATCCTTGCATATAGAGTGTAATTCAACAGCTTTGTCAAAACACATGAACATCATTCACAATGGTATTTCCTTCCGAGTTCTCCGTGTGATAATGAGCCTTTGTTTCATAGAAGGAGGAAAGGAAATCGTGAACTTTCTTAAAATCAACTTGAAAAATAAATATGTCTACTTTGTAAAAAATGAACGAGAATTCAAGCAAATGGACCACTCACCACGAATAAGTATTCTCATGAGTGATGGAACATCTCTCACAAGCTTGGGATGTAAACTTGTGGATGCCCATGCCACTTCGCGGCACATGCATCGCTTAGATCCTCCTTAAACTTATGGGACCCAAGATTAACAATTTTGCATCAGTGAAATGTCCTTCTTGGTTCTTGTGGTGCCAAACATTGAAAGGGAGGCATTAAAAAATGAAGTATGGATACTAGCATAAAAAAGCTATGAGATCTAGCAACTATGGTGGAGTCTGAGAACTAAAATGACAGTCCCCATGGTCCAAGATATTAATTGGTAGCCTACAAGAATACAATCATGGATGTTACTAACCAATGAGACATAACAGTTTCAACGGTTGGATTATACTTAAATCCTCTCTTGGACACCATAAAATCCTTTTGGATTTGTCACCAAGTCACTTGGTTTACATCTTTTCAAGTGAAAGGTTACTTTCCATGGGCCATCACCTAGTTGAGCACTGACCCTCTTGCTATTAGTGCATCTATAGCCTCTTGTGGCCCTTCACTTGCTAATGAAACTTTAACTTCCACAGGCCCATAAGCTTCTAGTGACTCTGCACCTTCCATGTGACCCTACAACTACCAAGTGACACTTGAATAAGCTTCGGTGGCTATGCAACCACCTAGGTAGCTATGTAACTTCATGCCACTCTTTGGACAAGAGCGTCTAAGAAGGTCTACTCGACCTATTAAACGGTGGCCCGTTCACTTAGTCAATCATGATTTCACTTTCCTAACAAAAGCAGTCTACCACCAAACACTCTAAAGTTCAATCCAAGCTCATCCATCCATCTCTCCAAGTGTTGTTTAAGCCACTTGGACTTTGTAAAGTGTACGTCATTACTAAGGTTCCTTAGTGAGAAGGCATAAAAAGCGACCCTCTTATGGTTTAGCTACATCCAAGTCCAGTCTCTAGGACTTGGTGCGTTGCTCAACTTGTACTGCTAAACACCTACTACTAGTTCTACAAGTATAGCTTCCAAAAACAGAGAAACAACCTAATGTCTGCCTTGGGATCTCATCACATATGCGTATGTGATGTATTTATCTTTCATATCTTTATATGTATTAACGGATACCATGTGCTAAACCTTATGTTCAAAGTTTCTTTCATCCACAAACGTTCCAGTTTTCCAGACATGGTATCAGAGTAGGGTGATGGCCAGTGACAAACAAAAGCAGACACAAGAAACACAAGCACCATGGACTAAGTGGAAGACTTTCAGTGTCTATAGCAACAGGTATGCATGCAAGAAATACAAAATGGTCAAGAGTTGCAACAAGCACAAATCTCTACACTTGCCACCCATACATATTGAGAAAATTGAATGACTTTGCTTGGAGTTTGAGGTTCACACTACCCAAATTCATAACAAGTTAAACCACTAGATGCAAGAAGCAGATATGCACAAGGAGTGAGATAATGTGCAATGTGAACAAGCCAAACAGAACCTGACTACAGGAAGGAAATAAGTGCATTAGATGGTCTCTCAACTACAAGAAGAAGCTCAGACTTGCACCAATAGCCTAATGCAACAGTATGCACAAGTATCAACTCCACCAAACCCCAATCTAACTATAGCATCTCATCTTGCAGTAGATCATCCTATAGCAGTCAAGTCTATGGTAGTAAACCAGTTTGCATGTGC
The DNA here is from genome assembly GCA_023375785.1 of Penium margaritaceum. Lineage (NCBI taxonomy): Eukaryota > Viridiplantae > Streptophyta > Zygnematophyceae > Desmidiales > Peniaceae > Penium > Penium margaritaceum. The sequence goes on along the minus strand of SZWC01004734.1, from coordinate 34,312 downwards.
TAAAGGAGTACACCCCTTACGTCCAAAACCATGTAAGACTTTACTCTGTAGACGTGGTCAACATGCTAGCAATCTCTTGTATCCAATGAGAAGACTATCAATAAAGATAAGATCAAAGGTTTTAAATTCTCCCTTTAGGATTATAATTTTGAAGCAGGAGCTTATCCACACAAGTTGTGGAAGTCTTCAATAGCCAGTGCACACCTCCTACCCACTCAATCCTCTAGACTTTATAGAACGATTCGACAACTACAACTTCATTTCATGTTTAGTTCTCCTCAAGAGTGTTGTACCATGCATCCAACAATCTCTTTCCACGAACAATGACAATCAAACCCGCCTACTCTACATGGTCATACCTCAAGTAGTAGCACCAGGCCAACAACTCCACCTAGAAATCTTATCTCCTTACAAAAAGCTCCCACATCCACACCAACCACTTCAACGGCAACTTCAAACCTTACATCAATAGAGCAAAAGATATTTTTGACCACCTCGCCATCACATAATGACCTCTCTCAAAGTTCCTCTTTGTGTCCTACATTATGAAGGACCATGGCCACAAATGGAGAGATGTGAAGCGCATTCTTCACTGCACTAAACCTCATCTCCTTAGTGGAAACTTTGTGTGCACAATACTTCTTCAAGAACAACATGACAAGGAGATTGAATAAGCTCATGAGCAAGCACTCATCAATCTTACTCACAATGTCTTGAAGATGTCCTCCAAAGTAAATGACAACTCATAGTCAGCCTCCAATTCATCTCCTCAATAAATCAAACCAAGCAAGTATGTCATTTCCAACATTCCATCACGTATGGAAGAATACCGTCGCCATTAGCTCAGCTCCCTAGAATTCCGTGCATTTTTTTGTAATCACATGCAGAGATTGTAGTAGAAAGGGACACATTAGGAAGGAGTGATACATGCAATAGCGACATCAACAAGAAAGAAACTATCAATTTTTCAAGGCTAGTAACCTGACAGAAGGGAGGACGTACAACGTAGCAACAAGCTCTTCACATATCAAGAAAGGAGGAAAAGCACCATGGGCAAGATAAGGATGATCACTACCCCAACCATTCAAAGGAAACAATTGGATGACACGGGAAAAACATACATCTTGTTTCGTTACATCAACCACATTGGTTTCGAGAAGAAGCAAGTGTTATGGCCTCCAGAAACATTTTACTTGGATAGCAAAAACGACAATTACATGATGATTTCATAACTATGCACAAGGTTAGACCGTACCCAAAATAATCTACAGTCATGGCCGGAAACATGATAATACTACTCAACAACGGCATTAGAGACCTCAAGGCTCGTGCTCAAAACAACAACAATGTCACCATCACTAATGTCCTTTGTCCTTGTCATCTTCATAACCTCATGTCCATGGAAACACTGATAAAAAATGGAGTGCACTTTACCACGAAAGACACACAGCTCTACGTGAGCTCAACCACGTGAAACTTAGTTATAGTAGAAGAAACACATAGCAATGACATGATCAAACTTTGAGTTTACCCTCATCGTGTGCACTAGCTTGTCTCAATAGTCGTTAGCAAAGTATAGTTGGAGATATCCACTTGTTATCCACTAAGTATTCCTTGAATCCTTCCGTGAGTGGTTCCAACAAGTTGTAAAAGAAGCCATGACAAAGTTGGAGATTTTGTTCTCAGAGAATTTTGGAAACTTTCCTAGCAACAACTTCAACGCTTTCCTCAGTAGCATGGAATCAAACAGCAAAATACAATACATTGCATCTGTAAGAGAATGGAGTTTTCAAATAATACGATTGCAGTCTTGAGGAGATGTTCAAGGCTATGTTGCTCTCAACACAACTCTAGGACTCTTGGTACCCTATTACCCTCTAAATATCAATGTCAATTATAAATTGATTGCCCACATCCAGCCTTCCAACTACAGCAACTCCATGTGCCTCATGGCACGCGAAGAAGCCTAATATCAATAGCCTTCGAAGTGTTGGATGTATGGCTCTCTACCAGGTCCTTAAAGAACAATGGCATACATTGGGCAAAAAAGTTGCCTAGGGAATTAACATCAGCTTGAGTGAAATCTTGGTGTCTTACTACATCAGTAGACGCGATGTTGTTTTTTATGTGATCTCACTTGCAAGACTTGGATAGATGCAAAGGCCTCAATGTCATAAAAAACGATGCAAAAACAACACTTCCTAGTAGAGATGGAACCAAAACAAAGCTATAACAACCGCATGATGAGGTAGTCAAGGCAGCGGAATTCATCGTGATAGACAGTGGCGGCCATTGCAATAGAGCCTACAAAGAATTGAATCACTTCAACAAGCAATATGTGAATCATTTGGTAGAGGAGATCAATGGTAGAAAAAATGAGGCTCTGGGAGCCGTACACTGACCAGCAAAACACGGACTGTGGGTACTTTCAAAGCCTCCTAAAAAAAACAACAGAAAAAGGCTACATAGTAGCACCAACAATATCTCTCACATCATGCACCATCCATCAAGAAGATGATACATTCCACACCTTATTCCTCACCAATACACTCACCTTCCTCATGATGGCGAGAGATCTACACTCCAAACCTTCCAAAATCAATAAAGCCTTTCAAGGCCCCATGTAGAGAGATGAAGATAGGCGCTTGATGTAGAATTCAAAAGCCTCATCAGCCAAGGTACTTCGTAGCTTGTGAAGCATCCCCTAACAAACAATTGGAGTCAGATGGGTCTTTCATGTGGAGACAAAAGCGAACTACAACCACGACAAGTATGAGGCTCACCTTGATGCCAAAGGTTTCACCTACATTCTTGGAAAGGACTTCTTTGATACCTACACTCAAATTATTTGTTACAAAATAAATCAATTGATGCCCTCCCTTACAATGGTAATTGAGTGGGAGATAATCCAACATGACCTAGACAACATATTATGTATTGGCAAGATGGACATAGTAATCTACATGAAAAACCCAAGGGATATCATGATGGCACTATGCATGTTTGCAAGCTATTCAAGAGCCTTTATGTGCTAGTATAAAGCGCACTTCTCTAATGCAATTTTTCTGCAACATCCATGACAATCTCAGCTTCATGTCTCATGCTACAAAGACGGCCACATTTTACATCAAAATACAGTAATTTCTTTACCCAAGTTCTATGTCCTTGTCTATGTCAATGATAATCTTATCATTGGACATAGGAAATACCTCACAACAGCAACAACAATGGTGATGGTAGCTGTAGTCAACATCAAAGTAATGCATGCCGTGAGTTTTGACCCTGCCATGAACATCAATGGTAATCCCGAAGCACACACCATCAGCCCTGGACATCAAACATATCATGAGAAAATGACCAAATGCTTCATCACCACTGAAAACATCTATGACACGCTACTGTCAGTGTAACCATTTCCACCACAACAAAGTGATTGAGGTTCCCTTGATGAGAAAGCCTACCTTTTGCACATCGAATCTCTCATCCGCGCAACAATCTATGTTTGGCCCGACTTACAGTTTCATTGCAATGCCTTGTCTCATATAGCAAGAATCGTCCTTCACAAATGTCCAAGAAGTTGACCTCTGCTTTACAATGCTTTGAAGCAACATCCACTCTACAACTTGTTCATGGCACTGCAATACCTCTCCAACAACAATGCTATGTCAATGCTGAATTTGGCGGATAAGATGATGAACGATGTAGTATCATCGTCTACATTTGCTTACTCGGAGGGGCAGCAATCTCTTGGTCTAGTAAAAGAAGAACGAAGTTGCACTTGACATCATTGAAGCAGAAAAAATTGGTAGTTACCAAAGCGACACAAGAGACTATCTACCTACAAAACATTGAAAAAGAGGCCAGCTTTCCTAAAAAAATCATTCCGCCTCTATTCGTGGACAACATCTTAATTATCAACCTTGCCAACTCAACACCACTCTCTGGCCTCGCCAAGAACACCAGCGTTAAGGGCCATTCGATCCGATCAAAGGTCCTTGATGGTACGATGGCGTTGTTTTTTTTTTTTTCGTGAAGAAGATCAAGTCGCATGCTTTCTCACCAAGAGCATCAACAAAGACAAACACTCTCTATATACCCAGCAAAGTGGACTTCAAGGAGATGGACCACTGTTTGCATGTTCACAAAAATCCTAGGACGCCACGTTGGGAATTCCAAGCTTATACTTAAGCCGTAAGCGAGTTCAGATTGCCTCTTGCATTCTTCAAGTTTCCATCCTTGGACGGACGTGATGCTCTTCTACATGAGCTGTGCTGGAAGTCTCTCGGGAGAACATTCGGCATCCGATCATCACTAGGCCTGAATGCCCTTTTAAGAAGGTTCTTGATCCAAGAAATTGGATGTCCATGATATAAAATGGCTCTTTGGATGGATAAAGCACCAGTGACAAATTCTGTGGCATTTGAATTGGAGTCAATAGCCCCATTCGAGGCTCCTAGTTCTTCTAAAATCAAAGTGGGAGTCAAGGGCAGCTCTCATTACGTGAGTCTCAATATAAAATAAGGTCATGGTCAACTCCCATCCACTGTGAGGGTCGGCCTCGTCATATGCCCTCGGTTTCTCAAAGAAAGGAAAAAATTCCTCAACTGTCTCTTTTGGATTAGCATAGATAAAATGCAAAGAGCTCTTATGGTTGTCTCAGTCTTGTAGGCGTTGGTGGTCTAGTACTAGTTAAGATAATAGGGCAAGAGCCCTTTTCGTTTAAGCTAACACAGAATACATCCTCCTGGGAGTCAAACCCAATATCACTATTGTAGCAAGATAGAGGTATCTTAAAATCCTTTTGTTGCTAATCTGTGGAAAAGGCAACTTCAAGCACTAGAGCAAGTGCTTACAATGTGGGTTGTCTATCAAAGGAGAGCCTAGTCACCCTTCTCAAGGGGATCTGATGTGTTTGTGCCATTGATGCAACCAAAGGTGTATGCTTTGAGCAGAGGTGTAGCCCATCCAACTACATGTGTCCATTACACGTGTCCATGCATCCACATCCTTTTTGTCTGAATCTTGCTTGTCGAATACCTATAGCTATCCGTTTGAGCTAGCGGAGATGACTTGATGTCCATGTGGTGTAGACTTGGTTACATCAAGTGAACTCTCCTTCTCGGCAACCTTTCCAATAGGGTGTAGGTCTCCATAAGAGCGGCAAACTGTGCTTGCTTCTGGTGTTAGATCTTATATTATGCCTATCACAATCGGTGAAGTGCCTCAGTGTGTGGGGCTCAATGAGCCAAATGAGGACCTCAAGCTGAAAGGATTAGCTAGCCCTTTCCCTTGTCACCTATTGCCATGGTTTTTCTCTCAATCTAGAGAGGAAGATGGAAGCGTCCAAAACCACAGTCCAATCAAGATTCTCAAAAACTTGAAAGCCAAAAGATTAGAATGGATCAAGACTCTGACCAAGTCCTTGATGATGTCAACAATCAATTTGTTGATGTCAACATGAAAATGGTGACGTCAGCGGGATGCCTATCGATGCCAGTAAGGTCAAGGCAATTGTAACCACCTGTTAGAAACCTCTTATTAACCTCCCCATTTTCTACTAGTTTTTTGCTCTCCTCAATATGTTTTGCAAAAGGACGGGAGGGAGTGGTCTCGTCATTCAATTCACGTGGTAGTTGCCTAGCTGACTACTTGCAGGTGATGCGGTTGCTACTGCTAATGTTGCTATTGCTACAACACAGAAAGTGTGTTGCGCGTGTGGGGAGCTATGCAAATGTATTGTTGTCATGTATAATTGTACTTTCCAATTGCGACTACATAGCTTATGTGGCACTGCGTAAGCAAGTAGCTCCGCAATCTGAGGCTACAAAGCTGTTGCTAGCTTTGTTTTTGTTGCAATGGTGATGATGATGTTCTTCTTACAGTGTTGTTAGAGATCGTTACTAATGCTATACATTGTAAACACTATGCAGTGCTCATGTTTTTTCCCCCAGCTATCGCTTGTTTGTGGCAGTGCTTGTACTTGGTGCAAACTACTATTGTCCCCATTGTTGTTGTTACTGTTGTGGCTTAATGATGTTACTCATTACTGTCAAAAGGTGCTACTACTACTCATTGATTTTGTTGCTAGCCGCTACCGCCGGTGCAGGCTGTTGTTTCCCTTAAGCTACTAGTATGCCATGTCGCTGCTGGGAGCGATGTGATGGTGAAAGCCACCAATGTTGCCGCTACTTGAGGCAGCCGCATGGTGATGTCGTTGTTGTCAATGTCACGATGATGTCCTTGCTGGCATTAGCTAATGTGGTAGGTCCCAAGAAATCGACTACAACCACGAATCTCACTCCCATTGCTGGTGTTGTCCACTAGTTGTGCAGCTTAGCACGAAGGGGTTCGCTGCTCTCATGCTAATTAGAATGGTTAGGAAGCTTCCTAGTCTTTTCATTGCCAACGTTGCACCACTATCCAGACAGCTAACACACTAGCAAGCAAGAGAATGCAAAGAACAAACAAGGTTGGGCTAGGGAGACACAAAAAATTCATAAGCTTGAGTAGCTTAGAATGCAAAGAAAGGTGAAAACTAAGTGATACACATCATAAACACCTTCCTTGGCAATTGGCACCTGACACATGCAGCAATGTCAAGTTGGAAAAACCAGCCCAAAACCAGTGCTTTGGCTTTATCTCTGCCCGCAGCCATCCACACGTAAAATTATCCGATATTGCGATTGTAGAGTTTTGAGCGAGAGGTAGTACCTACAAACATGCATGGGTATAAGAACGATTAAAGATTGTAGATTCCAGAAGATGAAAACTGGGTTTGAAAAACTGCTCCACTGAAAATAGTTGTATAGGATGCAAAAGAGATTGGAGGTTCTCCAGGATGAATCCGGGACATCGTGCTAAATGTCCGATAGGTGGTAACAGGGGCCAGCACAAAAAGGAGTTCCAACGGTAGCCGATTCCACACGAGGGATCTACACGAGCATGAAAACGGCTAAATGATCACTGTAAGATTTACAAAAGTATGAGGAAAGATCACATCAAAACACCCTTCTCATTTTAGAGGGTGAAGAAGATGAGGAGCGCGGGTGAGCAACAAAGTCGTGAGAGACATGGCAAGTGCTTGGGAAAAATCGTCTATCATGTCTTGTAAGCAAAGGCTTTGTGCTATTTCGTCAGATGTAGAATTGAAGAAGCTTTTTTGGGTGGCGTGAAATTCAAGTTATGTACATGGAAAATCGGACAAACTCACGAATTTGGGGTATTATTGCCTTTTGTTTTAACCCATAATGGAAGGGCAAGGTAATACCATAGTGTCTTTTATGTTAGAATTAAATAGTTATTTTCCTTTGTCCATTCGAGCACCTAAATAACTATGCTTGTCTTGGACAAATCACTCTCAAAATTACGAAAGAGCTATTTCTCGACACACCATTTCACATTCTACACGGAGTCTCCTAGGGATTGCGAGTGGAATGTGAAATTCCCACGTTCCTCTCGCAATCCCGCGTGGACTCCACGCGGACGGTCAGTCAGGCCTTGAACCAACACTCTGATTTTGATTTTGATTCTATGTGTCGGGGGCGGGACGCGGCACGATGAAGTCTTCCGCGATTTCTTGCAACCTTTGCCAAATCCACCAAACGGAGTGGCAAAAAAAAACTAAGAATCATATGAGAACCACCAGTTTCTCATGTTTTGGAGGTGATTCTATCATATGTGGCATCGTTCCCAGAATCTGGGTAACGTCCTAATCGTGGAGATAACTAGAATAACACGAAATGCCTGTGATGTTGATTCAAATAGAAAACGTGATTTAGATCACCATTTTTATGAAATCTGCAATGACATCCACGGTCAAACCGACGGTCTCTTCTTGCTGAAGGCACAAAAAGAATTGCCGGCTGCGTAGGAGCCGCTAGGCTTGCGAGTCAGCCATTGAAGTTGACACACCTTTAGGGACTGGCAGCGACTTGCTCTGATAAGCGAGTCGGTACAACCTACCTTAGCATGGCCTCCAAAGAATCAGGAAGTGTGTCCGTCAAACTCGGACAGCGAGACCCACGGGTTTGAAGGAGTCTTACGTGATCTCTTTGAGAAAGTGCGTAGAAGCTTCCTAGCAACGCAGCCGCTAACCGGGCGTCAGTGCCTGGTCAGACGGTGACGACAGTCACAGGTCCGACACACAACGGCAAGGGTTTGGCTAGGAGACACAAGACAAAGTGTCAGAATGCTTCAATATAGCATATGCAGAGAGAAGTGGCAACTGACAGGTCCAAGGCATAAAAACCTGCCGCGGCGCACGGCGGGTGTCGCACGCGGCAGTCTAAGAGCTGTCCTAAAACCGGCCCAAAACCACTGTTTTGGCCGTAACTTTGCACACACATGTCACAATCATACACCGTCTTAACCTAGACGTGTAGAATAAAAAGACAAACACAGCGACTGGTCACATACATGCATCCATCTACTGACAGTGAGCATACAATGCAAAAACATGCAAATAGGCCTCATGGCCAGTCCGCCGAAAGGCGCCTGCAAGACGTAGAAGGCACAGCAAAAAGTCCCGGTGGCATCTGGGGCTCTGGAACAGTGGTCGGTCAGCTCAAAGCAAGTAGTCCGTCGCCTGTCGTCGCGCTGGTGTCACCTGGGCCGCCTGCCTCAGGGATCTGCACAAGTATGGACACAGCCAAGTGGTCACAGTAAACTGTACAGGAACGGCACAAAGCACAACACTCCCCCATGACCCGATGGTACGCATGTCCATACGCGTGTAGCACTGGTACAACCACATAGTGGGTGACACAGACAGATGAGTCGCAAACGTACATCCCACACTCAACCACTGTCATGCACGGGGCGAAGCCCAACAAAACGAATGGCCACTAGGAATTTTCCGCGGGCAAGTGCCTTCGTCAAGAAATCAGCACGCTACAAGTCAATGCCAACCCACATGATGGAGATCACGCGTCGCTCCACCAGATCACAAACAAAGTGATGCTCAACCGCAATGTGCTTTGTGCGAGCATGAAAAACACCAGAGGTCTCCAAAATGGCGAGAGCACTCTGGTTGTCGCAACGCAGCACAATGGCGGGTACTAACTTCCCAAGCTCAAGAAACAAGCGTTGCAGCCAGACTGCCTCAGCAGATCCTGCCCCCAAAGCCACATACTCTGCCTCGGACGAGCTACGTGCGATGCAGCCTTGCTTCCCGCTTTACCAAGACAAAGCGCTACCACCGAGCACAAACATGTAGCTAGTGCGACTGCGCTCGTCAGGACTCCAAGCCCAGTCGCTGTCAGTGTAGCCGTCAAGGACCACCGAACACTGCCGACGAAAGCAGAGTCCGAGATACGGCGTGGAGACCAAGTACCGTACCACTCGCACAGCCGCGTGAAGAGCTCTCGCATATGGAGCCTCCAAAAACTGAGCGAGGAGGTTGACAATGAACGCGATGTCGGGACGCGTGGTAGTGGCCAGGTACATCAAAGATCCGATAAGACGGAGGTACAAGGTCACGTCCGTTGTCTCCCCCAGCAGTGTAGGGTCATCCACCTTCAGGGCATCCTGCCCATCAGGTGTGAGGGGTGTGGAAGCCGTGGGCACTGCACCAAGGAGATCGCTAAAGCGCTCCCCCACGACTCCTGCGTATCGGGCCTGATGCAGCAATAGTGTCCGATGTCTGCGATCTCGCGCGATCACTCTACCAAGAAGCACCGATGCAGGACCGAGGTCCTTCATCCTGTAGGCGGTCTGCAAGACAGCCTTGGCCTCCTTCACGGCCTCCAGGGACGGAGACGCAGTCAGAAGGTCATCAACATAGACCAGGATGGCAGTGAACCACTCGGGTGTCGGTAGGATACAGAGTGAGGGGTCTGCCTCGCTCTGTACGTATCCTATGCGAGTCAAGGAGCCAGTGATCTCCCGGTTCCAACACCGTGGAGATTTCTTGAGGCCGTACAAGGACTTGCGCAAGTGCCAGACCTTGTCACCGTCCTCAAAGCCTGGTAACTAAGCCACGTAGATCTCCTCATCCAAAGAGCCATGGAGGAACGCGTTATTCACATCCATCTGGTGTAGTTCCCAGTCATGCTGAGCCACTTTACCAAATAGAGCTCGAGTTGAGGTCATGCGGCCGACAAGGGCAGAGGTGTTAGTGTAATCAACTCCCTCAATCTGAGAGAATCCCTTGACGATCAAGCGAGCCTTGTAGCATTCGAGTGAGCAATCCGGCTTCACTTTCTCGCGAGAGACCCACTTGACCTGAATCGCCTTCCTCCCAGGGGGAAGGTCGACCAGCTCGTAGACTCTATGCTCTCGGATAGTGCAAAGCTCATCCTCGCAAGCAGCTCGCCAAGCATCAGCATCTTGCGATGAGAAAGCCTCCCTCAATGTGCCCGGGTCAGGCGCCATAGGGGGGGAACTCTGCGTGGCAAGTGCACACACCTCAGTGTCAGGCCTGACGGCCAGGAGATCAGCTGCTGCGTCACCAGCGATATGGAACTCGCGAGTGACCAGGTTGTGCCCTATGGGGCACGTTGGGTGTACCTCTGGAAGCTGAGTGCGGACACTCAGGCCTAAGGCCTTTGTGTCTGGATCACCGCTCGCGATGCTACGAGAGGAACGCCTGGGTCCGGGACCCGACCCTCGCAAAGCTCCGGAATCCAGTGGTCGAAGGCGGCCACCGGGCTCACGGGAGTAACCGGAGGTTGAGGGGCGCACCTCAGGCTCAGGAACAGGTACAACCATAGGGACAGGTACGACCACAGCTGGTGAGGGCTGAGACGAGACAGCCGTAGATGCCGTGCGAGAAGAAGCGTGTGTGGGGAACACATTGCTGGAGGTGACAGCGGGCAAGGCTGGCCCGGACACTGAGACAGGAGTGTCAGCCGACGTAGGGACAAGAGTGGGCTAGGCTGGGTCACACGCCCGAGCAGGGGTGCCAGTGGACACAAGTGGTGATGCAGGAGGAGGCGTGAGAGCAGCTCTACCTGTGGGGTGTGAAACGGGCTGAACAAGCGGGATCTCTGGACCAACGGCAATGATAGCCGGATCATCAAGTGCTGGAGATCGAGAGGGGACTCGAGCGGACACATCAACCTGACGAGAAATGATCGCTGGCGGAGAAGTCTCCCCCATCCACCGAGGACCCTCACAGGAAGGAACAGAGCTGCAGAAAGGGTTGTGATCGAAGTCAGATCACGGTATGTGAGAGACTAAAAAAACAGCGCGTCACGGGACTCAATGACACGATGGTGAGTGGGGTCCAAAAAGCGTCAGGCCTTTCACCGCGGGGAGATGCCGATGAAGGCACACAAGCGACCCCGAGGGGAGACCTTGGACCCTTGCTGGTCCTTGGTGTACCACACGGAGGCTAGGGAACCCCAGACGCGTTCGAGATGAAGAGCAGCACGGTGGCCAAACCAGAGCTCGTACGGTGTAACATGATCCGGAAGCGGACCATGCGGGAGGCGGTTCCAGACCCACGTCATGTAGGCGAAGCCCTCGAAGGCGTAGGACTCTGGGAGACCGCAATCAGAACGCATGGCGCGGACCGCATCCTCCATGGTGCGGTTCCAGCACTCAGAGATATCGTTTTGCTGTGGAGTAGCAGGAGCGGAGACCTGGTGAAAAATGCCGTGCTCAGCAAAGAAGGAGTCCATCTCACCAAGGAACTCGCCGCCGCGATCCGAGCAAAAGGTATGTAGCGTGTGGGGAGACTGACGCTCAGCCATCACGAGCCAGAGCTGAACCGCAAGGGCGGCGTCGCTCTTCTGACGCAAACTGTAAACCCATCGCATCCGGGTGAAGTCATCAGTCAGCGTAAGAACATACCGGCCCCTCTCGGACAAGGACTCGACCGGGAGAGGACCAAGCAGGTCCGAGTGGACCAACTCAAGTGGCCTCAGCGCGCGGGAACGCGAATCAGGGTAAGTGCACCGATGCATCTTTCCCTGAGTGCAAAAAAGGCAGTCGGTCTTGGGTGGCTTCTCAAAAGAAACCACGTCAAGGCCAAGAGCGGGCTGTGTCCGTATAAGCTTGGACACAGCGTCGGAGCCCACATGACACAGACGTCGGTGAAGCAACCTTTGGTGTTCTTGGGATAGATGTAACGGGCCGTGTCTCCAGCTCCTGCTCTGAAGTCGTCGTCGGAGTTCGCAGAATGGCGTTCTCAGTCCGCGTCAGGGGTTTACCCCCTTCGCAAGACTGAGGGGTAATCATCATCAACGACCTAGAGCAGGGAGACTCGAATATTTCGAGTCTCCGGAGGCCCATTTCCGTTTTTTACCTAACCCCTCGTTTTGGGACCCAAACCGGGGGTTTTTACCTCGAACTCGTGAGTTTGCACGAGTTTTCCGGTTTAGAAACTCGTAGTTCGTCCTAAACGAACTCGAGTTTCAGTTTTGACGCGTCGGCACGAAATCGTCGCGTGCGAGGCACGATCGACGATTTCGCGCCGATCTTTCTCATTTTTTACTCGCTCCTCGCTCCTCACTCTATCCCTCGTATTCGCTTGTTCTCAGAAGCGAGGAGGGCGAGCGAGGACGAGGGCACGAGGCCACAGGCCTCGTCCCTCGAGGCCTCACGGCCTCCTGGCCGCCGATCGAGCCACCAGCTCGATCGGCGGCCGATGGCTCGCCGGCGGAATGCCGGCCGGTCATTCGACCGGCCGCCGGCCACCCAGCCAGTCGGCCGCCGGCCGGCCGGTGGCCAGCGAGTGGCTGGCCACCGGCCAGCCCTC
>SZWC01004733.1:157072-167986 GCA_023375785.1 Penium margaritaceum | reverse complement strand
TTGTGGGGCAAAGCAAAGCCATCTGCCGCCACCTTCCTGAATGTGGCTGTAACAGCCTGGACAGCAGCAGCAGCAGCAGCAGCAGCAGCAGCAGCAGCAGCAGCAGCAGCAGCAGCAGCAGCAGCAGAAGCAGTTACACTGCACTGCTCGAAGATGACAATTGCAGGGACTGGAGTGGCCCGGTAACAGAAACATTTCTTTGTGCTCTGCAGGCAGCTCCTCTAAACCAAATCCCATAAACTGGCCGTCTTGCAATGGGAGTTTTCTGAGGCTGACAGACCCAGATCTGATGTTGGGTTTGACCTAGGCAAACAGTCTCCTTGCACTCTGTGGACCGCTCTATCTCAAGTCTCTTTTCATGGAGGGACTACAAGAGCCCGTCTTGCCATCAACTCCGAACCTGGTACCGGCAGCCTCGGCAACTGCAGTCAAGGAGCCAAAGCCTAGAACGATGGGACATCAGACCCACGGCTGATAAGGGAAAATCTCTCTCTCTCTCTCTCTCTCTCTCTCTCTCTCTCTCTCTCTCTCTCTCTCTCTCTCTCTCTCTCTCCCTCCCTCCTTGTCCTCTGCAGGCAGCTCCTCCGATTCATCACAGAGAAGATTTGGACTCAGTGTTTCATTTTTCTAAGGCGATTTGCAAATTTTCTTAGAGAATGAAATCCTGCTCCTCACATACTCTGGAGGGGAAGACATGGGCTGCCTTGCCATCAACCCTGAACCTGGCAGTGGCAGCCTCAGCAATCTTTGTCTCAGAGTCAAAGCTCAGGAAAATGGCATCCGGCTGATCGTTCCAGTTTTTGCCATGAGATCAGTCCAGTTTGTTAAGTCATCAGTCACCTTGTCAGGCCATCAGTCCACTTTTTGTTGCCGAGGATGTAACCACCCTGAAAAAAATTCTAGATACACACGCAGTCAAGGTTGGGCAACTGTTGGCGCAGAACAGAGCAAGGCTAGTAGGCTCGGCGGCAGTTCTCCGCAGAAGTCTCCGTGTGCTTTGTCTGGCCTGCAGTTTATTTATTTAAGACGCTTTGCAAAGCGTCTTGAAGAAAAAANAAAAAATACTTGAGACGTTTCAGAAAGCCTTTTTAAAGAAACATCTGTCTGGCTGGCTCATTGCCATCAGCAAGGAGAGTTGTGGCTGGCCCTTGCATGCTGTTGATGGCGAAGGCAACTGCCACTTGAGAGGGTGAGGCAAGGTGCTGTACGACACCATTGGCACTCCTCCATGCGCTCCTGAATGAGGCGAGTACCTGCTCCTGCTCTTGCTCTCCTCCTCTTCCTCCACTCCTTCTCTTCCTGCAATCCTCTTCCTCCACTCCTCTTCCTCCACTCTTTCTCTTCCTCCACTCCTCTTCCTCCACTCCTCTTCCTCCACTCCTGCTCTTCCTCCACAACCTTTGTACTTCACTCACCCTCCGTCTCCTTGCCCTCCTGCGCTTCCTTCATGTGTGTGTGTTTTCCCTCCATGTCGCAACCATAACAGCCACACACATGTCTTGACCATGGAGCCTGCCATCTGACTTGAAGGGAGGAACAGGGAGAGATCAGGTTCTACCAGCGCCTGACCAACTGCTGTGGCATAGGTCTGGATACCTTAGATGCTGGTGGTGACAGATTTCTCCGGGTGGCCATGTAGCAAGGAATAGGGAGTGTTAGGCTAGGGAGACATGAATAGTCTCATCAGTTCAAGCAACTTGACACTAAAGAATATGTTAGGGTTCGGTCACGATATACCCAGTTTTCGGAACTATATAACTTATTCGCTCGACGCCGAGCGAAGAATAATCTAGCCACCCATCTGACGCCGCGACCGCCAGGCCAATAACAAGGAGAAAAGGAAAACATCGATGTCAAGGCACCATGTCATGCGTCATCTACGCATGACATGACGCCTCTTCCGTAATGTCACAAACCCCAGAAAAGGTGGAGTTTGTGAGACTTTCTGCGAAGGTTTTCGTAACGTTTGTAAGAAGTTCGAAACTCCCCATGCGTTGCGCAAACTCCTGCCGGCCCCCGCTACCGCGTGGCCCGGCAGGTGCCAGTTTAAAAATAAAACCCGAACCTTCCGAAATCTATCTTGAATAAGGTTGTTTTAGGTTTGTGGTTTCAACCGAGAATTTGAAAGCTAAAAGTCTTCGTTTGTTTTCTGTTTCCTATCAGCCGATACAGGAATTCCGGAGTCACCCTCGTGATCGAGGACTCTGCCGATCGACGATCAGCCACGCAAGTCGCTGATCGTGGACCTTGCAGGCCGTTGATCGAGCATCGGCCGATTGACGCCTGGCGAGGTGCGATCGGCGCCTCTCGTCCTTCACCGTCGATTGGACGGATGGCCATGACGACTGTTTATTTGCTCGGGCGTCGACGCATGCCGCGAGTGAGCATGAGTTTGGACTGGGCATTTCAGTTATTTTTCCGCCTGTGCTGGGCGGATCAGGGTCACACTTTGCGTTTTATGGGTATCTGAGTTATTTGGCCCAAAACAAAACTCCCAGGGCAATGTTGAAGTTCGTTGGCCACTCACAACTCTGTGCCCTCTTGCCTCCCACACTGTGCACACACGCATGTACAGATTAAAGTGACAATGGGATCACCTGGGGAGATGGCCGGTACGTCTGTGCTGGCTGAAGCCGTGGACGCCCCCAAGCTACTGCCGGACCCAGGGGTGCTCTCTGACACTTACATAACTCTTACATGATTCTTCATAACTTTCTGATGCGGTAGATGCTAGGGCCCGTACATTCTCACTGCCGTGCCCTGCATCATGTTATCTTGTTTTGCATGTTGTGGGGGAGCTGTATTTACCCGGGTGCTGATCCTTAGGGGGCCACCGTGCCGGTCTCAGCCGTGCATCGGTGAGTAGCCGCCCTCGGTTAATTCCGAGTGGTCGGGCTCGAACCCCGGGTGGCGGCGCTCACTCACCCGAGCTCGTCGCTCGTGGTGGGCGAGCGCTCACCGGTCCTAGTCTCGCTCCTCCCCCCTACTCTTTTTGTCTCTGTGTGAGCTCGAGCTATGCAAACAAGTTGCCGCATCCATGGCGTCTCTCCCACGTTGGTGCTTGTTGCGTATCATACCCCCACACACCTGGGTCAGCTAGTAACTTCCTAGCAACTACTGGTATCAGAGCAAGGGGCGGATCTCGCCCACGACCCTACGATCCTAGGCATTCGTGGGTCTCGTGGCCCTCTTGGCCACCTCAAACCACGCACGCTCGTGGACCCCGAGCATCTCCGCACACCTCCGTGCACCTTCGGGCATCTCCACGCGCTCGCGGGCATCTCCATACATCCCCGGGCACCTCTGTGCACCGCGGGCATCTTCGTGCACACTCCGGGCATCTTCGTGCACCTGGACCTCTCCGTGCACCCCGCCGTGGCATCTCCGCGCACCCCGGACATCACTGTGCACCCCGAGCATCTCCGTGCATTCCAGGCATCTTCGTGCACCCGGACCTCTCAGTGCACTCCGCCGGGCATCTCCACGCACCCCAGGCACCTCTGTGCACCACTACATCCCCGGGCACCTCTGTGCACCGCGGGCATCTCCGTGCACTCCAGGCATCTTCGTGCACCCGGACCTCTCAGTGCACTCCGCCGGGCATCTCCACGCACCCCAGGCACCTCTGTGCACCACTACATCCCCGGGCACCTCTGTGCACCGCGGGCATCTCCGTGCACACTCCAGGCATCTTCGTGCACCTGGACCTCTCCGTGCACCCTGCCGTGGCATCTCCACGCACCCCGGACATCACTGTGCACCCCGAGCATCTCCGTGCACTCCAGGCATCTTCGTGCACCCGGACCTCTCAGTGCACTCCGCCGGGCATCTCCACGCATCCCAGGCACCTCTGTGCACCACTGGCATCTCCGTGCACACCACCACATCTCCGAGCATCTCTTTGCACTCCGGACCTCCCCGTGCACTCCAGGCACCCTCGTGCATCCGGACCTCTCAGTGCACTCCACCGGGCATCTCCACGCACCCCAGGCACCTCTGTGCACCGCGGGCATCTCCGTGCTCACCACCCCATCTCCGAGCATCTCTTTGCACTCCGGACCTCACCACGCACCCCGGGCATTCCCGTGCTCCCGTCCCTCTCCGTGCACTCCGGGCATCTCCTCACACCCCGGGTTTCTCCGTGCACTCCGCTGGACATCTTCGCGATCTCCAGACATTCCTCTTGTCTCCACAGTCGCCGTCCTGGATTCACCGCAGCTTGACGGATCCCCTGACGAGGAGCTTGACTCCCCTCAGACTGCTGCCCGTCACGCTGACGACGGGTGGGAGGACCCAAGAGACTACGACCCCCCGTCACCACCAGACTACGACACTCCGCTTTGGTATCGCATGCTGGACCCCACCTACTGGCGAGAGGACGTGGAACGGGAGGCAGCTGCATGCGAGGAGGAGATTGACAGGCAAGTCTATACTGCGGACGACCTACCGCCGTCGCCACCTCGTCACACCACAATGCAACCACCTGAGGGTACTCAGTCAACCACCGCCTCTTCCACATCCAACACAGTCGCCGGCCCATCCACCGCTGCACCAACTTCTGCTGGACCAGCGCCTCCACCTGAGGTCCCAGGTGTCATCCCTGTTCTTCGAGTTCACAACGACTCCATTGGTTTGGCAGAGGCCATCCTCGACGCAGCAACAGGTGCTGCAGCTACCTTTGCTGCCACCGCCCGTGCGTGCAGGGCCCCTACACAGACGGCTGTTGGTCGTGCAGCAGACGCCTACGCACAAGCAGCAGTCTCTCTGACACATCTTGCCGCTGCAGCAGCAAACATCGCCACCCAGGTCACATCAGCTGCAGCCTCCATTGCCACCGCTGCCTCTTCAGCCGCCGACGCCACCTCAGCAGCTGTCAGCTCCATCCGAGCCTGTACAGCAGCAGCGGTCCTGACTCCCACTGGTGCTCACCGGGAGCTCACTCCACACGTTACCACGGGGGTACTGATTGCGTCTGCATCTGCAGCAGTGGCTGGGGCGTCTGTCACTGGTCTTCTCTGCCTGACCGTGGCAGTCGCAGGCTGGGTGGCAATCCTCTTCTCCTCAGCAGCGGCAGTGGTGTCTCCTCTCTTCGCTCTGCTGCCCCGTCACTAGCTCGGTGAGCCCATCATTCACTTTCCCTCTCTCCTCACCTGTGTTGACATTCCTTCCCTCGTCTCGTGCTTGTCTTTACCATGCCTGGGCCAGAAGAGAAGTTAGAGGCCCTCCAAGCCGCCCTTAGTGAGGCACAGGCGGAACGCCGCAAAGCGCAGGATGAGCAAGAGCGAGAGCGCGATGCACATCATGAGTTAGCGTCCACAGTAGCTTCATTGGTTCTAGAGCGTCTCCGCGCTGTCCCAGCTTTTGCTACTGTCCTCCCTCCTGATCAGTCAGGATCCACAAGCTCCTCAGCACCACCTACTGGCAGCGGCGCTAACACCTCTTCCTCTTCCCTCTCAGTCACCGCTCGGACTCTTCCACCTGCGCGGCAGAAAGACTTTGAGACGCCGCCTCCTCAGTTCACCTCCAAACTCACCTTCACATCCTGGGAAACGCGCTTCAGTGCGTGGGCTCAGGGTGAGCTGTTGTGGGAGTACTACTCGCCCGCCAAGGTCTCCTTCGTGTCACAGCCTGCCGAGGCTGCCCGCGCTGTGCGGGCACTTATCAACGCCGGTCCCGAGCACCTTCTGGATGACATCGGTACGTACAATGCCGACCCCATCCGAGGCACCAGTGCAGACCCAGTGGGTGCCTATGCGCTCATTCGCCGCCGCAAAACTGTAACTGGGCATGCTGCCCAGAGCGCTCTCACTGTGCAGTTCAACACGCTGCAAATGAGGGCGGATGAGACAGCAGACGAGTACTGGGCCCGCAGTCTGCGTCTTTTGCGTGACCTTGGCAAGGCTGCACCAGGTCCTCTCTCTACATGTCTCTCCATTGTGGCTGGTCTTATCCCTGAGCTGTCTGACTTGTATCTCCATGTCTCCCAGACAGAACTCGAGCGCCTTGCCTCTTCCCCTGTCCCAGCCGATTCCCCACCGGGGATTGGTCCCCTCTTTGACTTCACTGCTGCCCGTCTCACTGACTGGTGGAATGCCCTCCAAAACAAGCGCATGCATCGCGCCGCCATTGCAGCAGTCACTACCTCCTCACCATCTGCCCCCACTACAGCTCCTTCTGCTGGTTCGTCTTCTCAGGCCTCTTCCCACCCCACACAGGTCGCTGGCCGCGGGGGGGACAGTGGCTCTGGCTCTGGTCGGGGTGGAGGTCGCGGGGGTAAAGGCCGTGGGGGTGGTCGTGGCAGCAAAGGCTCAGCCACTCCTGCAACTGATGTCACTTGCTGGAACTGCGGCGCCACCGGACACTCAGCGCCCAAGTGTCCTGCCCCTCGTGACGACGCACGCCTTGCTTCCTCCATGCGTGCTCACTGGGCGCGCACTGGTGTAGCCGCTTCTACAGCTGCTGCTGCCATGGCAGTCTCATCGTCCACATCCTCCTCATCAGCCCCGACGACTACCCTTGCACCTCTTCAGTAGACGCCACCACCGCCCAGTCCTTGGGGCTGGGTGCCACCGCCGTCTGGCCCTCCATACTACGGTCCCCCATCTTCACACTACTCCGTTTCTCACTGGAGCCGTGACGATGGTCACTACTCCGACCGCGCGTCTGACCGCTCTTCTGATCGTTCCTCTGATCGTCGAGACGAGGAGCGCACTCTCGAGCGTCGCCTTGCCGAGCTTCTGCACCTTCGCTCTCAGGGAGGTGAGAGTGTGAGTGGCCAGTCACGTGTATCTGTCTGTGAGTCGGATGTCACTCTTCGTGGTTCCGGCTCGGGTGGTGTGCAAGGGGACCTGCCTGATGATCGTTCCTGGATTGAGCATTGGCAGTCTCACACGTTTCCCTCCCGTCTTGGTCATGTCACCTCATCCTCTACACGTAGTACCGTGGCTGTCTGTTTGGTTCTTCCATCCACTCGTGCCTCTCCTGGCCTCTGGATCATTGATTCCAGGGCCACCCATCACATGACGTCTTGTCGCTCTTCCTTTGTGTCCATTGGGCCCGTTCAGTCTGTCCGATCTGTTCGCACCGGCTCTGGTCAGCTGCTCCCCTTCCAAGGTGTTGGTGTCGTCCGCTTTGTTGGCCCTGGCGGTACTGTCTATCTGCTTGACGTTCTGTATGTCCCTGACCTCGAGGTCAGCCTTCTCTCTGTGACCACCCTTGATGATCAGGGCATGGACTTCTCGTCCAGCCGCGGCCTTGCCTCCATTTCTCTCCGTTCCTCTGGCCGCGTTGTTCTTCGTGGCGTGCGCTGTGATCGCCTGTTTCGTGTGCCGCTCACTCTGCCCTCGTCTTCCGCTGCCTCTGCCTTTGTTCATGTCGTGCCCTCGCTGTCGCCTGATCATGCTGATCTTCTGCATCGCCGCCTCTGTCACATCCACACTGCCGCGATCCAGCGACTCCTTCGCCTTCAGCCTGCTCACGGCCTTGACCCTGCCACATTCTCTCCTGCTTGTTCGTCCACCTGTCTGGACTGTGCCAGTGGCAAAATGCACCGCTCACCCTTCTCCACCTCTGACGCCACCACCTCTCACCCTCTTGACCTCTTCCATGCCGACGTCATGGGCCCATTGCCCCAGGACTTTCTTGGTGGCCTTGGCCGGTATGTGTTGTGCCTCACTCATGACTACTCACGTTACCGCTGGGTCTTTGCCCTGCGCCACAAAAGTGACGTCACCGAGGTCTTAGAGTCTTGGCTACCCTAGGCCGAGCGCGCCTGCCTTCGCCCCTTACGCGTCTTCCGCAGCGACCATGGTGGTGAGTTCTTTGGCCCTACGTCTCGCTTTCCTTGAGTCTCGTGGTGTGCGGATTGAATCCTCTGCTTCCTACACCCCCCAGCAAAATGGCGTGTCTGAGCGCTGGAACCGCACCCTTGCTGATGGGGTGCGTTCCCTGCTCTCTACCTCCGGTCAGTCTCCTCTCTTTGCCTTTGAGGCCATGTCCTACATGACCTGGGTGTGGAACCGTGTTCCCCATGGTCCTCTTCCCCACACTGTCACCCCCTTTGCGCGCTGGACTGGCCAGCGTGCGGACCTCCGTCTTGCACGCGTTTGGGGCTGTTTCGCCTCCGTCTGGGTGCCCGCTGACCAATGCGACGGTAAGCTGTCACCTCGTGGTCGTCTGTGCATCTTCCTTGGTGTCTCTCCTTTCTCCAAGGCGTGGCGGTTCTGGGACCCTTCGCGCTGCCGTGTCGTTGAGTCGCGTGATGCTCTCTTCTTCGAGCATCTGTCTGAGCGCGACTTGCCCCGCTTTGGTGGGTCTCTATCTCCGCCTCCTCGGGGTGGGGGTGGCTCTCTGCCCTCTGGGCCTGCTGTTCTCCCCTCGATGCGTCCCTCCGTTCCCTCTGTCGCCTCCTCTGCCAAGCAGAGCTCCCCTCTGTCCACGTTCCCCTTTCTAGTGCTCTCACCCTCCACGGCACCATTGGACTCTCCCGGTCAGTCCTCTGGCTCCTCTGACTCCCCTACCGCCTCTCCTGCTGGCTCATCCTCTTCCCCCAACCATGGTGCAGTCTCGCCGACTCTCCCTATCTCCTCTGAGCCCCCTCCTGTCTCCTCCTCTCCACCTGCCGTGCAGCATTCTGCTGCCCCATTGTCCTCTGCGCGTGCTGCGTCCATTCCCCCTGTCTCCCCCTACACGCGTGGTGGACGCCTACGGGCTCTTCCTTCTCAGTTGCACCCTGTCGTCTCCGGTGACCCTGGTCTCCGTGCTCTTGGTCTCACCACTTCTGGCCTGTCTGCCGTAGTGTCTGTTGTACACCCCGGCACTGCCCTTGGTTACTCTCTTGTCGAACAGGAGTTCCACTCTGCAGTGTCCTCTTCTGTGGCCGGGTACGTTGCTTCGTGCTTTGCTGCCGCTGGCCTTTCCCCTCTTCCTCTTGAGCCACAGACTGTGCAGGCAGCCCGCACGGCCTCTGACTCACCACTGTGGGAGCAGGCCATGAAGGCCAAACTTGATGCACTTTCTGACCACGGTGTGTATGAACTCGTTGACCTCCCACCGGGTCGCAAGGCGGTTGCCGCCAAGTGGGTGTATCGTCGCAAGCTGAACCCCGACAACACAGTTGAACGGTACAAAGCTCGCCTCACCGCTAAAGGGTTCTCACAGATCCCTGGTGTCGACTTTGACGAGACCTTTGCCCCAGTCGGTCGCTACACCACAGCCAGGGCTCTCCTCAGTCTTGTTGCTCAGCATGACTGGGAGCTGGAACAGATGGATGTCAACAATGCCTTTCTCCATGGCAAGTTGGACGAAGAGATTTACATGGTCCAACCACCCGGCTTCTCTGACGGCACCAGCCGGGTTTGGCGCCTGCGCAAGGCACTCTATGGTCTCAAACAGTCCCCACGGTGTTGGAACCAAGAGATCACGGCCACTCTTGAAAAGGGTGGCTACAAGAGAAGCGCCGTGGATCCAGCGCTCTTTCTAGGGCCACCCACCAAACCACTTGTCGCCATTCTTGTGTACGTGGATGACCTTCTCATTGCCTCACCCGATCCTGCGGCTGTGACCGCCGCCAAGTCGCTGCTCCAAGCGGCATACAAAATGAAGGATCTGGGACCGGCTTGTGTCTTTCTAGGCATGGAGTTGGAGCGAGATCGGGCTCGTCGTGTCTTGCATGTGCATCAGGCTGCCCATGTGCGCAGCCTGGGGGAGCGCTTCGCTCCACTCCTCATGTCCATTCCCACAGCATCCACTCCCATGACGCCTGCAGGACAGTCTCTTCTGAAGTCATCTGATCTCTCACAGTTGGGGGAGACGGTTGATGTGACCGACTACCTCCGTGTCATTGGCTCTCTGATGTACCTCGCCACGACCACGCGTGCGGATGTAGCCTTTACTGTGAACTTCTTGTCTCAATTCTCCCAGTGCCCTCGCGAGCGCCACCTAGAGGCGGCATTGCGAGTGGTGCGGTATGCCCTCTCTACTCCTCGTGTTGGATTGCACTTTTGTGCACAGCCATCTGTTGTGG
This sequence comes from Penium margaritaceum, assembly GCA_023375785.1. Classification (NCBI taxonomy): domain Eukaryota; kingdom Viridiplantae; phylum Streptophyta; class Zygnematophyceae; order Desmidiales; family Peniaceae; genus Penium; species Penium margaritaceum. The sequence continues at coordinate 157,962 of SZWC01004733.1, read as the reverse complement.
TAGATGGCTTCACCGACAGTGATTGGGCACATGATTCCGATGCTCGCAGCCGTACAGGGTACATCTTCCTGATTGGTGGCACTGCAGTCTCCTGGAAAAGTGGCAAGCAAGGATGTGTGGCACGCAGCACTGCTAAAGCTGAGTATGTTGCTCTGGGTGCAGGCACTTGTGAAGCTGCCTGGCTGTGTCGTCTGCTGCAGCAGTTACGTGTTCCCATCCGCTACATCACTCTGCGCTGTGATAACCAAAGCACAAAAGCCATTGCTGAGAACAGTGGCATGCATCATTCACGCACCAAACACATCAATGTGGAGCATCACTTTGTTCGCGAATGCATTGCTGCTGGCATTGTCCGAGTCGCTTGGGTGGATATACGGTCTCAGAGAGCTGACTTTCTCACAAAAGCCCTAAGTCGCAATGTCTTCAAAAGTGCTGTTCATTCTGTGGGTCTCATCAGTCCGCATGATCCAGGCTGATCGTTGGTATGTCTCCCCACTCTCATCTCTTGTGATCACTTCTTGTGATTCCCTCTTGTGTGCTCTGGGTTACTTGTCTGCGGGCCATGGGGGAGTGTTGAAGTTCGTTGGCCACTCACAACTCTGTGCCCTCTTGCCTCCCACACTGTGCACACATGCATGTACAGATTAAAGTGACAATGGGATCACCTGGGGAGATGGCCGGTACGTCTGTGCTGGCTGAAGCCTTGGACGCCCCCAAGCTACTGCCGGATCCAGGGGTGCTCTCTGGCACTTACATAACTCTTGCATGATTCTTCATAACTTTCTGATGCGGTAGATGCTAGGGCCCGTACATTCTCACTGCCGTGCCCTGCATCATGTTATCTTGTTTTGCATGTTGTGGGGGAGCTGTATTTACCCGGGTGCTGATCC
>SZWC01004733.1:125318-141044 GCA_023375785.1 Penium margaritaceum | reverse complement strand
GCATGCAAACCCTTCTCGAATGCGATTCTTCAAACTTGACATGCTCAAGGACTCGAATGGGAGGGGGGGTATGGTCGTCCCAAATCTCCGGAAGACATGCTCACTGACTCGTTGTGTCAGACTTGGTCGGCCGGCGGTGAGAGGTCGCGGGGGAGGGGGGGGTGGGGGGGAAAGGGGTTGGGGGGGTGATCGCTTGCGTTGTGTGGTGTCGAACACAAACTCGATCCACATCGATGCCCCATCGATGTGGATCGCGGTTCCGCAGCCGCGGTTAAAGGGTCATCCCAGAACCCCGGGTCAACACTGCTAGAGAGTGACGGCTTGTTCCCCAATTGGTTGGAGATCGACGAGTAGGAAGACTGGTGGTATTCGATGTCCTGACAGCTAACAATGTTGTGCTGCTACTGCGAATGAGAAGAGCCGGCTTGAGAGTGCGACTTCAGAGAGTGACACAGGACGGAGGAGGAGAAAATAGCGAAGGATGATGATGACGCGAATGGAGCTGATGGAGCAAAAAAGGACGGCTTGCTACAATCAGAGGAGGATAGGATGGATAGGGCGATGTGAGAGGCAGGATTGATGACAAGGAGGTGACCGTGCCATGCAGTCACTGAAGTTGTCGTTGAGGGAAGCAAGTTGAAAACATCTATAGAGAAAGTGATTAGTGCTGAGCAGATACAAGTGGAGAGACGAAGATGGCACGGCTGTAGGAAGCTTCGAGGAAGTTGGCAGCAGAAGGCGGCTCAAGAACTGCTTTCAGTTTTTGGTAGCAGAGAGGCACTGGATGTTGCCACGTGCGTGAATTTGGACACAGGGCTCTATTTCAGTGCAGAAGGCCACCGAAGCTTTGAGGAGCGGCGAGACACTGTTGTTGACGTCAGCTGCGGGTGCAGTGGAGGACACGCAAGTGGATGGAGGTGACAGGGCCAGAGAGTACAGACCCCCCCACGTGCAGATGAATGGGTGTAGGAAGACCTGTGAAGCTCTAGGTGAAAATCGAGGAGGAGGAGAGAAGAAGAATAGCTGATGGAGGTGGTGGTAGCAGCGATAGATGACGATGGAGGATGTTGTGATGGGAGAGAGAAGTGTTGAAGAAGGCAAGGTGATGATGTCTGAATGAAGTCTTGACAAGAGGAGGAATACCAAGACTCTCAACGATGGTTCAAGACCTGGACCAAACCAACTTGAAAAATGGCTCTCGGAGACTATCCATTGAGACCGAACGGTCAATGTATCCCCTAATAATGTGACGTGTCATCTTCGTCTGGCTAGCGGAAAGAAGCCATTGCTTTGCTACCTTGTCCTCTTCAGCTCGTATATACTGAGGATGTTCATCTCTTTGAGTTCAACTGAGAATAGTATTTCCATCCTATTTGCCTTTGGTTCCGTGGGCTCGCCACCGTGTCTTTGCTCTGCTCGCTCATCACGCATTCTTCTGTCGCCATCCACTCTAAGCTCTCGGCTTTGCACCTCTTTTCTCTGTCACTCTCATTCATTTACTCAACTCTCCTCAATGCATTACTCGAGCCATCAATCCTACACGCTTCACTTCAGATTTCTCTCACTGGTCACCTGTCTACCTCACTCCAGTACCTTAACCCGCAAATCTTCTATCTGAGCTGTGCGACTGCCTCTTTGCGTCATCTCACTGCTCCTCATTCTTTTCATTAGTCTCTTATGCTTGCACATGTCTCCTTGCTTCTGCTTGCTTCCACCATCACTCGCTCATCTCCCTCCATTCGTCTGATATGGTATCAGAGCCATAGATGAAATCGTCTGGTTCCTCCTGCCCAAGTCATTGCTTCATCACTTCCATCAATGCTCTCTACTGTCCTGCCAACTTCTATCGTTGCTGCCACTCTGCACCTTCTAGCTTCAATAATTGCTGACATCAGTAGCATCATTTCGACAACTTCTCAAAAAATGTGGTGGCTTCTCGTTGCCGTGACCAAGCCTTGCGTCCATCCTACGCCCGTGGCAACGTTCGGTGACTTCCTGCTGACAACAGCCGCAAGCAGCTCTCGAGCTGCCTTCTGCCATCACCTTCTTGCGGACTTGTACTCCATGTAAAGCAAAACTAAGGTGGACTGGATTGTGCTACCGGTGCTAGGTCCCACCATTGGGCCGGGTAGCCAACACTTGTGCCTCCTACCACTGTTGCTACATCTGTTGTTGCTGGTGCTACTACCTGTGCTACTGTTGTTAATGTTGCTGCTGCAGCTACTGACCATGAAATGGATGATGGAATTTGTCGGGTTTCCAGTGCAAATGTGTTTATGGAGAATTTGAAACGTGGAGGAAATCTGATATCTTGGCCACAATATTTTCTTTTCTTGGTGTGCTGATCAGTGGCCAGCAAATCCTCTGCTGTTTCACAATGACAAGGGTGGAGAAAACTGTACGGAAGCTTACGTAAATGTTTCATAGCTTCCTTGTAGCATGATTGTTTTTTTTAAATGCTTTGCGACGCATTTTAGAAAAACGCAATCCTTTCATGATCACGAGGGTGGAGAAAACTGTACGAAAGCTTGCGGAACATTTTTGTGGCCTGTTGCAGCCACCACCACTGCCATCACTGTTACTGCGGCTGCTGCTATTGCCACTTTTCTTGCTGCTGTCATAATCGTGTTGTTGTAGCTGCTCGTTTTGTTCCTTCTCACTACTGTGGGCATCGCTGCTATCACAATGCCACTGTTATTATTTCTATGACCACCGTTACTGTGAAAATTACCGCTACTATGGCCACCACTGCTGTCACTATTGCGACCGATGCTGCTTATGTCGTGCCGCTCCTGTTGTTGCTGCTACTGCTGTAGCCGTAGCGTTTTGTTTTGTTGCTTCTGCTACATCACTACTGCTACCACTTCTATTGTTACTGCTTTGCATATGCTAGTGCATCAGCAACACCGTACTACCTGAATTGGGAACACACATTCTGGCCCTTGCAGAACGTGTGCTTTTTGGGGGAGAGTGACCAAAAGTCCTGTTTTCCCAAGATCACACTCCCCCTATCCGTTTCTTTCATATTGGCCATCCCAATCACAATGCCAATCTCTAACAACCCCCTACCCACAAAACTGCCCAATGACAACCCCCTTTGTGATGGCAGTGGGGGTTGCCCAATGAAAACCCCCTCTGCCCGATCACGTAAACTTAGTCTTCGTACACCCATGATGACAGAGGCAAGAAAATGGGGGTTCAAGAATGGGACCTTCAAGTGATGTGGTTACAACCAGGAGAAAACCTAGAAATAACCCTAATGGGCAGTTCCTGTTGTGATTGTTAGAGAACACGTGGAAGTTGGGACTCGCCTGAAGAATCCTTCACAGAGGGATGTCCATTTTTGTCTAATGGGGTTTGATTGGGGTTTGCAATTTTGTGCATGGAAGATCCGAGACTCTCTATTCATTGACACTGCTACCATGATGTCCAGCATGATTCCACACAAAAATGAAATCCTGATAGCTGAAAAATAAACCAGTGTTAGGATTTGTGGTATGTCCGTTCTTCATGAAGTGGTGAGTTTGTAAAACATTCACAAAAACAAGTCTGGAAATTGCGGCCAACATACTTTGGCAGGTACTTATAACGTAGACCCTGCCCCCCCCCCCCCCCCCCCCCCCCCCCCCCCCAGTCTTTCCCCTCCCCAACCCCTTTTGGTACATCCTTCGACTGCTGGCATCCCCTTTGTGAGGAGGGAACATTATATATGCTTGAAGACGAGTGTTGGCTGACATATCCGATCGACGTGTGAATTGCACCCCCTTCCTATCAGGTACCTTTTTGTTGTTCAGCAAATTCTGAAGGATTTGACGCAGTCTTGTCCTAGTATCATTGGATAACAGGGACTTTTGAACTCTATGAACCACCTCTACCACCTTTTTCATTACTAAAAAAAACTTTGAAATCCATTGTTAACAAGTATAATCAATTATATCATACAGAGAGAACCACCAACGTTTAGATTGTTGAATTAGACAATGAGCATTTTTCAAGATGTAATTTGTTTCCTTCAGCCATATGGATATCTCTCTTGAATCAGGTTGAAATGGAGTTCATCAATATGTTCAGTAGAGGAAATTTGTGCTTCATGATCTCTCTTCTCATACTTTCTCTCTCAATCAGGGTTTGGTTTTGAGATCTTAAAGTTGCAGATCAACCTTTACGTGTAGTAAATGATTTGGTTTGTTGTGTCCGAGAAATTCAGAGGAGGAACAGAACTTCCTTGCTTTCAAGGTACCATCATGCAATGAGTCATATACACATATTGTTTCTTAGCCCACAACTGTCACACGGCATTCAAAAGAGAAGGAAACATAATACCAATCAGCACTCCGCAAATCCCCCCCGGGGGAGGATGGGTGGGAGAGATAACACGTCGAAAGTTCTACAAAATGATAGTGACAAGGAGCCGCCTGGCATAGAGTATTGAAGGCATCTACCATTGCCAATGGTGGATACCTTCAGTTAGATGCTCTCTGACAGAAGTCTATCAAACAAGATCCTGTTTTGACAGTTCTTCTTGAAGCGGGGTGCTTTTTCTGATGATGCAATCATTCCTGATGTCATGAAAAAATATCATGAAAGTTTACATTAATGATTCAGAAGTGACTGGATGTTTCCTGACATTATATGTCATGAAATGAAACTTAAACAAAAACAGAGTTCAAAAATGGCATTGACGTCCAAAGTATCGGGGTCGTAGGATTTTGTGTTTGGCTTGGATTCCGCCCGTACCAAATATAGGAAATCCAAAGTCTTAATGGGGGTTTTTTTAGTTAAGAATATAAAAAGAAGTCATCTCTTAACTGCGATTTTTTGTTTTGTAGTCGCTTAAACAAAAGGGGGGCACTCTTGTACAATAGTTTTGCACTATGGGCACACATGTAGGATTACTTTGTGCTATGTGCATTATTGAGGAAGTGTACCAATCAGGGAGCACGGTTCATAGTCGAGCCTACATAGATAAATGTGTAGCCCAAATGGGCATTCCAGAGATAATTGTCTAAAATTTCAGAATGGGGGCAGCCTGGAGACAATCCTTAGAATGGGGACAAGCTGAAGGTAGGTCACGAGAATGGGTGCAACTTAGAAATCCACTGCCATGCTAGGCGGGCCATCTTCAGTATAGCCCCAAATTGACATATTGCCAGGTTGCTCCTATTTTTCAGCTTTTAATCATGCCGTCCTTATATTTTAGCTTAGTTCCAGGTCGCCCCTGTAATTGGGGGTAACCTAGCATTAAGTTATTGCACATGGGGGCAATACAACAATGATGTATTTAGCCTGACTGGACATTCTAGAGATAAAACTGCAAAACTGCAATCTGCCGCAACATAATTCCCTCCAAATAGATCCTGCTTTGTGCCCATGTGCCGGAGGAATCCGTTGCAACAGATCTGAACCCGCCCCCGCCGGTTCTACATCTGATCGTTCCCCAGACAGAGGTAATCAGTCTAAACAACGAACCATGATTTGCCACAGTTCTTTGTGAGCCTAGTGCATGTAAAGTACATGTACTTGACTTTTTTCCACCCTACATGTTTCCTCAGCGAACCCTTGTAGAATGGACCATGACAACCAATTCAATAATGCCCTCGTTCAGTACTTTCTACACTCATGCCTACCCTTGTACAGTGTCATCGTGGCGCTCCTAGATCAAGTCACTCGTCGACTTTTTTTCCATGCGGCTAGGCGCCCTATGTTGACAGGGTACCGGCTTAGCATGGTTCTTTGAGTTGGAGCATGGTCATCCACAACGGCTCTACAACATGTGGTTCAGTGCACTATGTTTGCATTGAGCGTAAGGGATGTCATGGAGCATTTTCAGAGGGGGCATGCAACCGTGCTACGTGTTTTGTATGAGGTTTTTTTTCCCATTCACCGATGCTCCTCAACATTTTCCTTCCACGGACACTCCCCCACTGGCAGTGTGTCCAGGTCAGAGGGTACTATCTTCTTTTGTTCAATGATTGCATTATAACATTTTATGGAACATACATTCCAATTACCATTTGTGGACACTGCTGTTTGGCATACTTTGATCAGCGCCGCATGATACATCTAAATGTTCTTGCTAGTTGTGATGCATACAAGTTCTTTACATTTGTTTCCGTCGGATGGGAGGGGTCCGTATGTGATGTATTCATGTTCTGACATGCTCTTCTACATGGCATTAAAAATCCACCCGGTTTCTACATGCTCGTAGATGCTGTCTTCCCAGAGGGACTCAGTATTTTCAATCTCTATTGCGATTGCCATTACCACTTACAAGAGTTTGGCATGAATCACTTTCAACCTCAACGACTTATTCAACCTCCACCATGCCTTGGCACAAAGCATGATCGAACGTGCCTTCAGAATTATCAAGGGTTGATTTCACATTTTAGGGTTGTGCCCGAGTACACCATCACGTCGGTTCATATTAAGTTTCTTTGTTATACATAATCGTGTCTACCATTTGAAGCCATTTGAGAGCTTGGGATAAGTCATGAAAGAAACAATGCACACGGTCCACAACATGGATGCCGTCTCGAAGACACGAGCAAGGAGAGTGGAAAATAGCACGCAAAATACAAGAGATAGTATTGCACATGCCACGTTGTTAGACTACGAGATTTGGCGGGAGGAAGTGGGAGTCAAAAGGCATGTTAATCCCAATGATGAATGAAAGAAAAAGGTTCTAGAACATCTTAATCTGCACATCACTCATTGCAATGCAAGAACCACACTGCTTCATTCTCAGCCAAGGCCCCCACTACCCCCGATTCATGTGCCATGCTCCCACCCCGCCCATGCATCGTTGCATGCACTCTCTCCACTATTACCAGCTCCACTGAATCTTCCACCTCCTTTTCCCAGAGACGTCTATGCTTGTTCAAATCCTCCAAGGTCACCCCCTCATCCACCATGTTGGCGATTTTAGAACCGGTCCTATTACTCCTGTCATCACTTGAAGGCTCGTTTGGGTTCTCCACACTTGTCATGCCCCACCATCTCTTGATGCAAGGTTCCTCCTATAAACAGGTACATGGAGAATTCCACCGACTACTCCACAAACTAAAGCAAGAAATCCCATCCGTACAACATGTGGATGTAGGGGTCTTCTGAAACAAGGAGAACCGCGAACTCAAATGTGGAACACGGCCCACCAGTTTGCGCTTTGCAATCCTCTCCACCTTGTCCAATTTATTCTCTGCCATGACATGCCATTCAACCACATTGTTCCCTGCACTATCACAGCTATCATTTCCATACTTGCAATCTGGTCCATCACCACTCTTCTCCTGCTCCACCACAATTCCCACAGTACTTCATCTGTTGCCTTGTCATCATGGAAAAGCTACATTGCTAGGTCAGACCAAGGAATCCTCTTCTCCTCCAACTGATTGATCATCTTTAGGTTCAAAGCACGAAATTGATGCCAATGTTCTGGTTCAAGCTCAAGAAACCATGATTTCTGATTCAATGACTTTCCTGTTAAACCGGCCATTCCAAACTCTATATTCTAAAATTGTAGGAGATTAGCAGTCCGATTACGAACCTGGTTGACGGTTATGTTCACCGTCACGCTGATATTTCCAACGATTTTGGAAGTGATTGCAGACTGGAGCTTCACCATCCAAGCAAGAATCAGCCAAATCTCAGCAATGACAAGTATAAGGGTGATTAGGGAGGTATCACACTGTGGTGTCCAAAAGTCTGGGGGATTCTTGGATGCCGACCCCTTGCCACTACTATTTGTTGCTTTGGCATCCAAATCAGCAGGTCGGCTAGGGCTAGAGGAGAAGCATGGTGTGCAAGGAAGCCCTGCCAAAACTATGTCGATTACCTTCCTCTCCTTCAGGAGAAGAATTCCATGCTGTTTTAAAGTTGGCAGGGTGAATTTTTAACAGAGATGCGACTGCAAATGTTGGCAACTTGGCAGCAGAAATCCGCAACGCGGCTGCAAGTGCTGGTGGCGCAGCACTACAAGATGGCAATGCATGCACATCATGCAACATTGCAGGTGTTGGATTTGTCGCAGGGCTAGACGAGGAGGTGACGTGCACCCTTACTTGGGCAGTGAATGGTGCGGCATTGATGGTGCTGTAGGAAAGATGTACACACATGCATGAGGACATGAAGAAACCAGTGGCTCAAATGTGAATACGAAGGGTGTGACGGGAAAGTGCAACATATCAGGCTTGAATTTTGTAGAGCCCAACACGGAGCAATATAGTGGTTTCCTCCTTCAGTCGAAGCAGACGAGGCCATGGACACACACGACTGACGTCTTCCTCTGCTGTTGCCAAGGCTCCCGGCCATATTTGTGCACATTGGTTAGCGGAATGCGCCTCTGCCAAAGAGTCTTACAGACCTGCCTGCAGAGGAGGGGCTTCCAGTCATATATGCATGAGGGAGGCAAGGAACTTCTGGCACGCCATTATGGGTGCTGGAAGTGGAGTGTTCAGAGAATATGGCGAGAATTGGGGAGCTAGCATGCACTACACAAGCATAGTTAGCAAGAGTTTGTAGGACTGCGAGACGGGCCAGGGGTTTGTGCAGCTCGAGTGGCTCCATTTTGTGGTGGATCCATTACAAGAATTTGCAATTACGGATACTAAATTTGTCTCAACATTCAATGTTTGCTAAGATTTTTCCCTACTAAGTTCAGACTCATCCAGACGTTCATGGCTACCAGATGCATGTTTGGAGATGAATTCAACAGGTTGTTGCAAAGTTATGTGGCCTGCTCGTTTGCAGCAAAATTGTGGCAATATGACAGCTCTTCATGCAAGCATGAGGCGATTGCACAAATTTTGCATGCTACTGACTTGTCGCATGCCAAGTCGTGTGAAAATGTTGGGAAGGGTTGACCCATCGCAGATGGTTGCCATATTCCAGAACACTTTTTGTTGTATTGTATCTATCGCCAAAAGAAAACAGAGGCTTGATGGGCACTTTCTGACATAAGTATGATTTGGCATGGTGCAGACGTATTTAGTAAACATTACGGATTTATCTTGTTCTGGACTTGCTGTTGGTTTGTGATTTACATACAAATTTTGATAAATTCATGCCAAAAACCATGACGCAAAGAAACAGAATCAGCACAGAATCTTGCTTTTGCATTAAACTAGAGTACATCGCTGGATGAGAATCTTGTGGTTTACAAGGCACATCTACCACACTTAAGCTAATGATTGTTTGAAACATTGAAATCCAAAGGCGCTTGATGGCAAGTTCAAAGCGCAGGCCTCGTGTGCACCAGCACATTTTGTGTGTGAGTCGCTTCTCTTTCCCTCTGTGGCTCTCACCAATGATATATATGGCCACAATGCCTAACATGACCCACTCCGCTTCAGATGGAAACTTTCATTACCGCTACATCAATGACCACAGTCCTTCCCCCTACGAAAAAGGTCAACGTGTACACATCCCTTTGGTGCCTTGTTGACAATGCATTCTTTGAGACAATTCCCACGCTTTTGGTGATCCTGAGCATATCGAATGCAGGCTCAGCACCCTTTGATATCACCCCTCCGGTGGGTGACAGTCCGTTGGCATAGCTTCCTGTCAACAGGTGGAGCGTCCAAACTCCGTGTGCCCCTAATCTAGGGCGCTACATTGAAGTGGGTATTGCGCCACTTGTCCCTGATGTGTATGTGCCGATGGGTGCTGCTCCCGAACGGCTTCTTACACATCCCTTGCCGGACCCATCACGGGCTTCCGGCCGTGTCAACCTCGCCGCAAGGAAGCAGATGCCTGCACAATCATCAACTCCAACATCTGGGACTACTATGACGTCCTTGGGACGTGTGTTCTGGACCCTCAACTACACCCTGAACACTGCCTTTGACCTGTCCGTGGAGCATTGTGGATGCACATCGTTCTGGTCCAAGATATATGACGCCATGGTACCAAAGTTCAAGGTTGTTTTTCTTTCCGGATAGCATTAAATTCCAGCAAGTTTGCAGCTGCATGTCAATCATCGCTGCAATATGGAAGAATTCAAATGCACGAGCATCACTTAGCAGCAGTCCATGTAACCAGTCCACATGCAAGTTTAAGTTTTCATCCCAAAATTTGGATGTAATCCATGGAATGAACCCTGAACAGGGAAAGCTGGAGGGTAGGCAAATTCCAAGGTGTTTCATGGAAGCAAAACTCTTTTCAAGGGACAATGCTTGTGGTGAGAATGTTTTCATTGCCGAGACAACGTGTGTCCCCTCTAAGGACGTCATAGATGTTGAGGAGGGGAGAGATGATCTGGGCGGTGATGTGGATGTGCGGGTGGAAGGGCATGTGCTGAAGAGGAAGAAGGTGCTTGATCACCACATGGAGCATGTGGAACACATGGCGAGTAGTGCCGCAAAAATTAAATGCATCATAAAGGACGAGGGACCCAAGTCAACTAATGTTGTTGCCGTTTGAATTTTGGATGCGGACAAAGATTATTGGCTCTAAATTCAAGGTACGCATCATGGGCATGCTCAAGGATGATGACAAGCTTTGTGCGGACTTTACATACACCAAGGGAGGTCTTCATGCAAGTGTGATTGAGACTCTCATCGGCCAAACGCTTGTTGTTCCAAGTGAAAGGTATGACCAATGCTAGCTTGTCAAATGCATGTGACCTCTGCACGTAGGATAACATTGGAATGATGTGAATTTTCTTTTGGTATGTATCAATATGTCATTCCGCTTTGATTGTGACATGGCAATACAGAATCTACCATGTCAGATTACACTCGGCCGTGTCCGACTCTTATGCACATGCCTCATAGTCTTCCCAAATGTGGTGTGCAATTGTACACCTTAATGGTCACATTGTCCCCATGCCTTCTTCAATCCAACCAAATGTGTGCTGGTGCCACGTCTCCATTGGCGGTATGTCATTGGGGTCCTCAAATGTACACATTGCTCATGACGTTGTGTGACGTAGAATGAAGGATTAAAATACTACCCATGGCTGAAATATGATGTATTTTGGGACATCCCGGAGGACATGGAAGAGGGATTTGGGAAGGACAGGGGAACGTTCCACCATCAACAACGCACTTGCATGCCACCAAAAAAACATCTATTGCGCATTTTGGGATGGACGCACCCCAAATACTGAGAGATGATATATTTTACCACAAAAAGGCATCAGCAGCCCAAAACCCTTGGAAATTCCTGCTTCGGAAAAAAGGGACTTTGAAGGTGGTAAGCAAGTATTAGAGCGAATGCAGCTTGAAACATGCAAGAGTCATGAGCACTACCCTCCCAGCTCACAGTTACGTATGCAAACATGAGATCCATGTCGCATGATGCCAAGTTGTTCATGGATATTTGTTGATGACATTCAATGTACACTCCACATCAAATTTCCGGCAAGCTCACAGGGACATGTGTGTTGTCAATGGGGTCCACACAATTCTTGAACCAGGGCAAGTCGTCATGCCGACCACACCATGCTTGCGATGGTGGGTCTTCTTCTCATGGTTAGCAGATGATGGATGGGGCTAGGGAGACAATGGCTTGTTGACCTCCCGCAATGTCCAATGAATGGTGGTAAATCTTTGTTAGAACTATTAGAACCATTCTGAAAGTTCTCGGACTGACATGTTGTGGGCGATGATTTGGAGTCACATGAACAACTTCTTTTGCACCCTTAGCGTAGCGTCGCGTAGGTGTGTGTATTTTTTTACAAGTGGACAATATCAGTCCATATGGCAAGTGTCATGTGTGTTGTATTAGAAATTCTCTGTGGATGCCTGGATTGGACGTCAAGCAACCATGGAGCTACACGGATTGTACCAATGTGCACGGGATGTCCGGTTAGCCTCAATAACATTTTTTGGTACAACTCTCCAAGAAGCATCAGGAATATTTGGCGGAAACGCTCATGTAGGCAGGTTGCACGTCAAATTAGCGCTGATTGAGCAATGGCGTGCGTTTCAGCGTGACCTATCTTGCAACTGCGGTATGGTTGACTTCGCAGCTTTGTAGAGGATGTGAATTCCTACTCCTTGTGTAGGGAGAGAGGCAGGCACCTTTTGTCTGTTGAAGGATCCCATAAGAAGTGTGTGACTTCCATGGCGATCCCAGTAACCTGTGGTTCAATAATGCGATACTTCTAGGCGTGAGGTCCAGGCTTGAATCCTGAAACGGTAACATGCACATACTTCAAATTGGGCTGCTTGTCGTGGACATCTGTTTGTGGTGGAGTTGGCCACTGACTATGTGTTTAGATACAACTGTTTTGGCAGCAAGAGATACATTTTTTAACTGTCAGCAGAGTGGTTAGATACCTCTTTGTACAAAAAAAAAAATAGAAGACGGCAGGAGTCTTTGCGCCACAAAGTTCCCTGCTGCACTGGATCCTGGCGAGTCCGGATCAGCGCTGAAGGGTGCCCTCACATCGGCTTGTAGCAGCTCCAACATTCATCCTAATATGTCCACCATGTATGAAACTTCAACATGGTGGAAAATGAAGGTATTCTTATGGTGGTGCTCTTACACTGGAAGGTATATCAACTGCACCAAGTGACGGTCAACAAACATCGGCATCTCTGTGACAACATTTTTTTCTCAATTTTCACGAGTCCGGCATGCACGAAGGTCCATAACATGACCTTGCTATGTTTCCAATGACGGAAGTATGAATTGCAGTGATGTGATGTGCAGTGATGTAATGTGAAGTGCAATGATGCGATGTGCAGTGCAGTGCAGTGATGTGATGTGCAGTGCAGTGATGTGATGTTCATTGATGTGATGTGCAGTGATGTGCTTTGATGTGAAGTAATATGGTGTGATGTGATGTTATGTGATGTGATTTTATGTGAGGTGATGTGATTTCGTGTGATGTGATGTTTTGTTATGTGATTTGATGTGATGTGATGTGATGTGATGTGATGTGATGTGATGTGATGTGATGTGATGTGATGTGATGTGATGTGATGTGATGTGATGTGATGTGATGTGATGTGATGTGATGTGATGTGATATAATGCATTGACGTCATATGTGTCTACATGTATGTCTGTGTGTGTGTGTGTGTGTGTGTGTGTTTGTGTATGTGTGTGTGTGTGTGTGGGTGCATGTGTGTGTGTGTTTGTGTGTGTGTGATAATAGCATCGATGACGGTGATAGCGACGGCAACGACAAAGGCAACGGTGACGGTGATGGCAACGAAAACAAGGACGGCAAGGGCACACAGGTCTCGAAACATTGGCTTATGTAAGGACACGATGTTGCCCTTGGTCTTGTAATGTTATTCCCATTGTTGCTTGCGTGGTTGCTTGCCCTCATGATGCTTTTCCTGTTGATGCACGTGGGTGTGCGTGCATACGTTGTTATGTTGTGTGTTGCTGCTGCTCATGTTGCAGATTGCTCTATGCATGGTGCAATTGATGATGCTACCGCTCAATTTTCTCTCCCTATTCCTTCCCTCTTGTTCCCATTCGTCTTCCCCACTCTCGTTCTCCCTCTCTCTTCCTCCTCCGCCTACATTTCTCTCCCCCTCCCTCTCTCCCTATCACTTTCTTGTAGTAACCTCTTGTTTAGAATTCCTTCATTAACTTGTGGTTCATTACTTTACAATCATCCATGGGATTCAACGTGAAGATAGAACACTGAGTATTGTGATGTGATGCAATATGTGATGCAGCATCGACATTGACAACATCAATGATGACATCAATGACAACAACATCAACAATCATAGTGACATTGTTAGTGAATGACAGTGATATCACTTGCAAACCGTGACTACGACCGTGACCGCGACCGACTTCGACTGCGACTACAACTGGGACTAAAAAAATGACTACGTCGGCGACTTGGACAGCTTGTACGACAGTAACTAGGACTGAAACTAAGACTAGGACTGACTGTGGGTGCCACTATGACCATGTCCATGACTGTAACTGCATATGTGACTACAACTGTAATTGCAACTACAACAGAGACAACAACCGATAATGACCAATGACCCTTGGTTATTGTGTTATGACTGACCAATAACATCTTTCCTCATTGTGCTATCACCGACCAATGACATCTTTCGTCATTGTCTTATCACCAACCAATGACATCTTTTGTCATTGTGTTATCACCGACCAATGACAATCATCATCATTGTGTTATGATTCATCAATTTCTGCAATCCTCAAACCAAAATCATCCAAAAGTACATGGTTCACCACTCTAAGGCACAAAACACCCTCGTCATGCTCACTTTAAAGCCCTAGCTAGGTTAAACCTAGCAACATGGTTCTTGTCTGAGTGCAATTGAAACTCCCAATTTCCCAAAATGTACATGGAACACCAATCTAAGGCGCGAAGGACCCTGGCCACAATCACTTTAAATCTCTAGTTAGGGGAAACCTAGCAACAAGGTACTTGTCCGAGTGCAATGTGAAAACCAAAACCCCATCAATGTACCTGGAACATAACCCTAAGGTGCGAAGGACTCTGGCCATGGTTACTATAAAGCCCTTACCAGGGGAAACCTAGCAACATGGTATTCGCCCAAGTTTGATACTTGGAACAACTGTGAATGACCATTCTTACCTCAATTTCAAAACCTAATGGGCAACCCATGGGTCGTCCTACAAAATCTTCATGGACAAAACATGAGTACGTGGTAAGCCAAGTGATGAGCCCAGTTGTTTGTCTCTGTGTTTGGTACAATGTTCTTTGTTCATGGTAATGAAGCAACGGTGTAAATCACATAACCACACCCAAGAGCCACATGAGGGCATGATATCAATAAAATAGCTAGTATTGTCGTGTTTTGTTGTGTCGTTTTGAGTCATGTCCCGTCGTGTCGTGTCATGTTGTGTTGTTTCCTGTAGGGTCGTGTGTTGTCATGTCTTGTTGTGTCGTTTGTGTTGTGTCGTGTCGTGTCATGTCGTGTCAGGTCGTGTCGTGTGGTGTTGTTTCATGTCGTGTGGTGTTGTGTCGTGTCTTGTGGTGTCGTGTCGTGTCGTGTGGTGTTGTGTCGTGTTGTGTTGTGTCGTGTCGTGCCTTGTTGTGTTGTGTTGTGTCGTGTCGTGTCGTGTGGTGTTGTGTCGTGTTGTGTTGTGTCGTGTCGTGCCTTGTTGTGTTGTGTTGTGTCATGTGATGCCGTGTTGTGTCGTGTCGTGTCGTGTCGTATCATGTCGTGTCGTGTCATGTCGTGTTTTGTTGTGTCGTGTTGAGTCATGTCCTGTCGTGTTGTGTTGTGTCATGTCGTGTCGTTTTGTGTCATGTTGTGTCATGTTTTGTTTTGTCGTGTTGAGTCATGTCTGGTCGTGTTGTGTCTTGTTTTGTTGTGTCATGTCGTGTCCGGCCGTGTCTTGTCGTGTCATGTGTGGTTGTGTTGTGCAGTGTCGTGTCTTGTCGTGTCGTGTCATGTCCCGTGCTGTTATGTTGTGTTGTGTCCTATTGTATTGTATCGTGTCGTGTCGTGTCCTGTCGTGTTGTGGCGTCTTGTGTTGTGTGATGTTGTGTCGTGTCATGTCGTGTCGTGTCGTGTCATATCTTGTCGTCTCATGTCGTTTCATGCTATGTGTTGTTGTTTCATGTTTTGTCGTTTCATTTCATGTCTTGTCGTGTCTTGTCATGTTGTGTTGTGTTGTGTTGTGTTGTGTTGTGTTGTGTTGTGTTGTGTTGTGTTGTGTTGTGTTGTGTTGTGTTGTGTTGTGTTGTGTTGTGTTGTGTTGTGTTGTGTTGTGTTTTGTTGTGTTGTGTTGTGTTGTGTTGTGTTGTGCTGTG
>SZWC01004733.1:102554-124967 GCA_023375785.1 Penium margaritaceum | reverse complement strand
GTGTTGTGTCGTGTTGTGTTGTGTTGTGTTGTGTTGTGTTGTGTTGTGTTGTGTTGTGTTGTGCGATGTTCTGCCGCGTCCTATCATGTTGTGTTGTGTCCTATTGTGGTGTGTCGTGTTGTCTTGTGTTAGTCGCGTTGTGTCGTGTCGTGTCATGTCCTGTCGTGTCGTGTCGTGTCATGTTGTCTTATGTTGTGGCGTGTCATGTCGTGTCATGTTTGGTGGTGTCGTGTCATATTGCGTTGTGTCATGTCGCATTTTGTGAAGCCGTATCGTGTCTTGTCGTGTCATGTCATGTCATGTAATGTCATGCCGATTGTGTCATGTCGTATTATGTCGTGTTCCTATAAAATGTGGTCATGAAGTGCACTTTTTTACCTACCTTTTTTATGGAAAAAATGAACCATCTCATCAAATGCATGATTCATAGCCGCACAAGTCTAATATGTTGTCTTTTTTACGCTCATCCAAGCCCTCAAACTCGAGATAGTTGCATAATCAAGATTAATTGTGTAATAAGTGATAAACTTACAGGCAATAAGTTTTCCAAAAAAGGCCTACGAGCCACACTAGCCCTATTGTGTAACTTTAAACCCTCATCAATGTGACAGTTGCATGTAACATGCAAAACATGTCATCAAAATTTTTGTTTATGGAATCCAAACTTCATGGTGCATATTCACCATGTTTCAAATATGTCTTCCGGTACTTTAACCTACATGAATATGGAACAGACGATTAACATCTCATAACACTCCCATTTTGTAGCCAGGCACATGGACTTCACTATTTTGACGGCGTCCCACATTTTCTTGCTCGCGACCAAGTCCACACCCAAAAAAAAAATCACACTAGAGGAAAACTAGCGATGCGCAGCGAGGCAACCACAAAGAGGTTACTATGTAACCCAAAAACTACAGACATCAACTTAGATGTCCGGAAAAACCCCAGATAGTAATGAATCACCAGTCCGACGACAGAGGAATAGGGTAAGGACTATACGTTGGGTGGGGTCTCACCTTAGCCTGACCCTGCCGTGTTCCAGGTTATTGACTAAATATTGTGACTCATGAACCAGGCTCCAAGCTAGGTCAAAACAGAATTGAAGAAAAGAAATTCAATCACTGTCAAACAAGAAGGTAAACAGATCATTACATTCTGCATACAATTACATCATATTATTTTACATTAAAGAAATGAAAAATTCAAAAATTTACCATACTGATGTTATTCCTCCGCCCCCAAGAATACAAAAGCTACTTCATCATATTTTGACCTCCTCCCCCTCATCCCAGCACTCGCATAAACGTGACACAATTTTCTCCCAGAAACTCATCCCCCTTCCTGTCTCCACTCCAAAACCCAACCATGAAGGCCTTGGCTTAGTCCCACCCCTACATGAAATGAATGCGCACAATGCCAACTGGGTATATACGCTTCTCACTTCACTGCTTTCTCCGTGGAAGCTCCCCACATTTGCCTCCCAAAACATCCCCTACCAAGGACATTGTTTCACCCTCTCTCACTTACCATCACAACTGCAACAAAACATCTCAGGACGATGGATCCATTGCTCCCAAGCCTTCTTCCACAAAAAACCCACATTCATGACCCCACTGATGTGCCACGTCGCTCTCATGGCAAAACCCCTTGCCCTGAATCGGTGGATACGTCGCCTATCAGAAAAACCCTTTCGTGTCCATTCAACGGAAACCTTTCTCATCCAACAATGTGTGAGACTCCAAAATACATGTATCTCTACCCCTCAACAAGCTGTTTGCATGCGTACAAATGTAGAACTTGCCTCGTTTGGCTAAAACCAAGCCTGAATCTGCCTCCTCAACAAAATCTTTTGATGCCTCCCTCCGGAATGGAAACTGGTCATATCCACACCACCCTCCTCCAACAACCTAAGCCACCTTTGTGATTTCTTCACCTTTATAAGGGGACCACAATACCCCCCACCAAAAATCTATTCCCAAATAGAAGTTCACCCAACCATTTACCTCTGCCGAGTCTTTACAGTGGACGATGTCACCCACCGCCTTTCACCCCACCCACGACTGCTGAGTGTTTACTTGCCAATTTGCACAATAGAACCCACAATTGTCAAGGACAACACCTACCCTACTAATCTTTTATTTCGATGTTAAATATTTTTTATCCATTATGCTCAACAAAAATGTCAATTTTTCGAAGTAGTTAGGTACCACCTTGATAATTTCCATCTCGTGGGAAAAAAAGAAAAATTCCACAAAGCTGGGTGTTTACTTAATCCTTGTCTCAAAATGTTGTCAAGATCTCGTGGTACGGATACTTTTGTGAACTTTTAAGGCCACATCCGGCTCGTGGACTGAACCCAACCAGTCGCCCATAGTGACGCGACAGTGTGACGAGGCGGGTTTCTCTAAGACACAAAAAAGCCACCTTGTCAGACGTGCCATGCTCGACGTCGCCTCCTGGATCGACGGATTCGAACACCAGCTACGTCAAAATTCATGATCCTGTTTTGTTGTTCGGCGAAACAAAAAGGCTTACCTAAATAGGTATAGGGCAAAAACCCATAGTCAAAAGTAAAGAAGACATAAATAAGAATATTGCAAAACTTAGAATGAAAAATGAATAGGGTATATCACCCACTTAGGCCCCCCTCTCTTTCTAGCCCACCGCTTTTGTGCCATCTGCCAACCCCCCATCTTCTTGCAACCTCCTCAACACGTTCCTTGGCTCGTATAACCTTGTGCAACTGTTGTCAAAGTGGTCACAAACCTTCTCCCACCCCCAAACTGGAGGGCTGTCTTATCCATCTTCCATAACAAAGTCCTACATTCAAAGGCTAGAGACATTCTCATACGAATCCTCTTATGCTCCATCCAAGTACGGAGGGGCTACCACTTCCTTCCTAATTCTTAAAATTCTTCATGTTGCAATCAAGAAGAAACAATCCTTAACTGCTTCTTTGATTTTCTCTGCATTGCAAGAGGTACACTTATTCTTAAACGGGTTGCCAAACATTACTTTTTGTGTCAACTGCCCACCAGCCACGAGATCCTTTTCTTCTCACCTAATTCCAAGCACAAGCGTATGGGCACTTTTCCTAAGGACCTATTTGTAACAAACATGGCTCCACCTCTCTGAGGCCATTTAACACTCAAACGTTCCCCTTGGTCCACACCTCCTCTCCCTTTCGAACAACATCCCCCTTTAAGCCTCGGTCTTCCAGCGCCTTCAGCCTCCCCAACGCAAATAAAAGATCCTTCCCTCACTAATTGCTCTTGGAATCCTAACCTGGGACCTTGGCTGTACCTCGTCCTCTTTCTCACAAGTTGTTTTCAACAAAACCCTCAATTTAGCATCATAAGGTAGGATCTCCCTTCAATGGGTTGTCCAACCCTACTTCTCCTCAGGTCATAGAAAGTGTTACGACACTTTCAGTGGGGGTGGTTTTAGAGGGTACAACTCCCACGTAACCCTTAAGAGCCTCTCTCAAGATACCTCCCCTGGCGTGGCCTTTTCACCCCACATGGAACGATAGCTAGCATGTCAAGTTCCCACCAAAAGGTGCAGGTCTAGATTTCCACTTCTATGGCATACGCCCAAAAAAAAACAAGAGGCAGGTGTTGTATGCAAAGCATGCCTAGGGTTACACAATAACTGAGAAAATGTTTTCATATTAGCATCCCTTAAGAGGCTACATAATTGCCCGGAATCCGGACCACATAATGGTTGTCAATGAATTGCCAAACTGTCACCCGCATTCGTTCAAACTATTATTTTTGTTTGTCCATGCGTGGTCTTAAACATTGTCTATGGTTTTGGCAAAAGCTATGCTAGACTTATTCCACCTTGTGTAAATGTAAAAGATAAGAGAATCCAAAAATTGAACAAATGAGCTTGACGATACAGCTTTATCTTTGACAATTCACCAACATATTGAAGAGAAACCTCAAAAGGCAATTCATCTCTTTTTTAAACATGAATTTCATTTATCTCATGATGAATTCATTTTGACGAGGTTAGCTTGCACTTCTATCGTGAAGATTCTAGCTTCTTCGAGGTAAGAGTTTGTATGGGTGACTTTGGCTTTGATGGTAGGGTAAACACCATTCCATTTCTTCATTCCTTGTTGTAAGAATTCCATAATGGGAATCCACGTGTGGAGGGGGTCGTACGAAGGAGAAATGCTGACTCCTAAGAACTTTTCATTGTCAGACCTTGGATCAACCAGGGGAGGAGTGTCCTCATGTGCGGGGGAGAGGTGGGCATATTTGGATTTTGTCACATTGACATGGAGGCCTGTGACCATGGAACAATCTTGCGGAAGCGTAATAATTAAAGGTGCCTCTTTAGCATGATTGAAAAAATGGTAGCATGGTCGGCGTGCCGTGCAAAAGCCTTGATGAGGTGTTGTGAGATTCGTACTCTTGGAGATGTATTCCATCCCACAGATACAGAGATAAGGGGCAACCTTGTTAGACCCTTCATTCAATGTGGACTTGAATTGTCAGAAAACCATTTACAAGAATCCGGCTAGATGAGAGTTAATGGAATGCCGGAAACCATGTTTCAAGGGGGGGGGGTCCCCACGTGACGAATGCATGGAAAGGTAGCTTCAATTAAGTGAGTCATAAGATTTTAAAAAGTAAACAAAAAGGAGTCTAGTGGGGGTGCCAAGATGTGGAAGCTTAGTGTTGGAAGTCGACATAAATACCTTTGAGAGGAGTGATTCTAGGGCTCCTTTGCATGCCAAAATCTATGGGCATGAACTGATGTAAGATCATTGATTTTCATTCTAAGGTTTCATTGATTTCCCTCCAAATCTTTGATTTTTTGTGGATTCTACCCCAGTGTTCCACACCTTTGTTTTTGGTATCTTGTAGTGAGCGCAAATGACATGGCAGGTAAGGGTCTGACAGATTTTTGGTTTCGCAGACTACAATTGTGTCGTGAATGTTTCAAGGCAGTATATTGGCGTGGAGGGTCTCCCGCCAACCTCCTCCAAAACAGTTTCTCGATGCAAAATTTCAGGATTGGTAGGGAAAGCAGAATTGCATCGATACATTTATGGACCAGAGGGTTACGCAAAGATTCACATGGCCATCCTCTACGAGGCCCTCCGATAAGTCGATGCCCTCGCGAATTCGCGCTGCCGTCAACTTTTTGCTCCGTAGGCCGAAAGATCCTGACTCATTTCATGGTGGTACATTATCACTTGATAAATGTTTTGTCAAGTTGTTGTGGGCTTCCAGTTCCAGCATTGCCGTTGGCCTTATTAGCACGTAGGTATAATTTTCCTAAATAATGCCTACAAAAATATGTTTTTTTGTGTGAGAGGTTAGATGCCGCTCACTACAAGAAAAATACTCGATGGGTTGTTGGTGGACAGAAACACCAACCGTAGACAAAATTGCCGTAGTGGAAGTCCTTGTGTAGCAGATCATCTGACGTCACTGCTGATTTTTGGATACCGAACACCAAAAAGACCCTCCAAAACTGTGCATAGGGTGATTACGTAACCCCAAAAAGACCCTCCACAACAGTGCATAAGTGTAAGTGGGAAAAGGTTTGAATCTTCCAGAATACGTCTTGGAATCCGTTGATTTTGCGCTATTCGATGTCCGAGGTTGATGAACATCCATCCAATTTTTTCAGAAGAACGTCAACCGACGTGTTCGTCCACATGAACGGGTCGATGATGCCTTTGATGGAGCAAACTCCTCACAGGCATGGCGGCGTTGGTTGAAACATGAGCTGTCGTTCCGCTGTAGTGATGCGTACACAAGCACAAAAGCAGGCGACACGCACCTGGATGGCACGTCCTAAGTGCTTCTTTCTTGGGCTAATTGCTTCAGCTCGTATGACATCGATAGGAAATGACTCTAAGAGGAATCCTTCTGAAACGATTGTCACCTAAATCTATCGCTTACACATTTACAATCCTTATAACCACTTTTGACGTTTGAACTACAAACGATGAAATACGACAAACATTCGGGGAAAAACTATGCTCAAGATCGAAAAGGGGTGCTCCAAAACTAAGGTATCAGAAATCAACATACACAGTACATAAATATTTATTAACATGGATGAAAATCATCTAAAGAATGATTTCATCCGTGGATAGACCAAAACATAGTGAGAAGATTATTTCCACACCTCCTTCAATCAGATATTTACTACAAAAATCGTTCACGTACATTAACTTTCATCTGATAAAAAATATATATAATTTGTTTTTCCTACGACAACTATGATGAATTGAATGAAAAGTATATTTAGGATGCTTAAAATGATGATATCAACTCATTCAGTCTTGAATTGAGCTTCTATCATTATAAAAATTTAAACATGCTTGTATATAGTTTTAAAATAATCAAGAATATCTCCGGTAATTCAATATTAAAACATTGTTTTTCAAATATCTCAAAATCAAGTCATTTATTCTCTACTACATATTTCATATACTTTTAAAATTCATAAAAAACTGTTTTAAGAAGCTCAAGTTCTTGTAAAATTCATCAAAGCATGTAAACATATTGGATATAAGTTTTCGATTGAAACTTCGAGAATTCAATTTTCTAATATGCTTCATATATATTTAATTTTAGTAAAATATAATAGTAAACTAAAACAATATAAGAAATATTGTGTTAAAAAAGCTTATCATTCATTCAAGATTTATAAATCTTTGAATTAAGAATTATATCAATAAATATGTTTATTTATAAGGATTTTTTTCAAATACATGTATTCCAATACTTTGCACATATGAATAAAATTACGATCGACTCAATCGTTTTTAAAGAAACATTTTTTCGCTACAAACTTCATTCACAACTAGGAAAATTTCTTGATCTTATGAGCACCTACTTTGGATTTATACTTCAAGTGATGAAATTATTCTTCATTCGATAAAAAATGAAATGTTTTTAAAATACTTCTTCTTTTTTTCTAAAAGAAAGCGATTCAATACCTTTTGCT
Source organism: Penium margaritaceum (assembly GCA_023375785.1). Lineage (NCBI taxonomy): Eukaryota > Viridiplantae > Streptophyta > Zygnematophyceae > Desmidiales > Peniaceae > Penium > Penium margaritaceum. Next base: position 117,986 of record SZWC01004733.1, on the reverse strand, counting down.
TATCCAAGTGTTAACATTTCATGAATGCATGACTCCTAAGTTTTAAAATGATTCTATATATGATTGACAAAACTTTATCCTTAGTGAAATTGTATAGGACATTTTATATGAGTCGTCTACTTGACAGTTGATTCATTTGGCACATACAACTTGAAGAAGTAATTTCCTGAAAAGGAATGACATTTCCTTTCAACAGATTATCTACCATGCGTACAACCACTTGTAGCGCCTAAAATGCAGAGAAATCATAACACATGTAAAAAAAGCAATTTTGACATTAAAAATTCCTTTTGATCCAGTTCTTCATGTTCAAAAGCCTCGATCACCAAAAGGAAATAATTAAGTAATGCAATGTGTTTATATCAGAAAGTAAAAATTTGGTTTAAAATTGAATGAAAGAGTAATGAAATGTGGTGAAATGAAATGAAAGTATTCATCATTGAAACAAAAATGAATTCAACTAATTTGAAAACCTTTCAATGTATGAATACAAATCATGTGATTTGGCTTAAAACCAATGCAATTCTCTTCATTCACTTGCTGATGCATAACATTTAAAATTTAAACTTGTTAAAATAATTTAAGTTTTGGAAGTTTTGGATTTTTCCAGTTTTTAAATACATATAATTTAAATCATTGAAACTTTATTTAATGATGATGACATCTTTGAAAGGAAATTCCATGTATTTTTATTTGACACAAAAAAATTGTTTATATGCTTACTTCAACATATGTTTTCACAATGACAAATCCAAATATTCAGTAACATTATGCTTCAGACATATTCACGCATAAATCATTCCACATACTGAAAACTTATTTCAAAACTAGTTAATGACACATTAATGTGAAATAAACCCGTTTCTCCTTTTAGCTTGTCTATTTCATATTGAATTATATGTTTTAGTAATTATTTTATTCTTTAGTTAAATGGACAACTTATAAAAAGTTCATGAACAAAACGATGAGAACATTTCAGTGATAACAATGGAAATGATAAATTAAAAAAACTGAATTCATGTGTTTTTATTCGTTTTAAGGTTTCAAAAACACCTCTTTTAATATTCTCATTCGTAGAAGGAGGGTCGGTTTACCCCTCCCTCCTCGTTGAAGCGAGGGGTAGTTCCACACGACCCCTCGCATTAGTGAGGGTTTGGCGGCGACCAACTTTAGTGGTTGCCAGCCAACCCATTCACGATCAGTTAATCGGCCGGCGGCCAGCCAAACAATTGGTTGGCCACCTATCGTCTAACCGCAAATCGCGGATCGGTAGCATAGGGGAAAATAGGGCCTCCAGGGCGAGGCTTCGTGGCCTTGTGCCCTTGCCCCAACTTGCCCTCCTTGCAAGCGAGTAATTAAGGATAGAAGACAAACAATGTAAGATGAGAGCAATGAGTGAGGGGTGTGCACTAGAAAAGTCACAAAAAATCACCGTTGATGCCTCACATGCGACCATTTTGCGCCGAAACATCAAAAACAAAAGTCATGTTTGTTTAAGATAAAACATTATTTTTGAAACTAAAACATCATGGAAATGCACGAGTTCAAGGTTAAAACCCTCGTTTTGGTCAAAAAAGAGGGGTAACATTAAAAACGGAAATTGGCCTCGAAATAGTCCAAATATCGAGTCTCCTTGCTTTGAATTGTGATGACGATTGCCCCTCAATCTTTGGGCGTAAACCCCTAACGCAAAAGAGAACGTCATTCTGCAAACTTCGACGACGACTTTGGTGGTGGAGCTTAAGACACGGCCCGTTATAGTGGTTCTCAGTTCCCAGTGACCCCCACGACCAAGGTTTGATGGAAACGGCGGCCATGTTATATACAAAATGCCGTTGGCATCTATAACCTAAAACATAAGGCCAAACGAACTACAGCATCCATACTTTATGTATTCAAGCATTGTAAAGTGTGTTCGGGAGATGGAAACAATCTCTACTAAGTGGTGCCACTTCCATCAAGCCTCGACTTTCTTTGAGGGGGTTACAAGGATGTTTGTGGGGCAGAGTGAGGACTTCTCACCCTCAAAAACCCTCCCCTTGTACAAGACTCCTTCCGCCTCCCTCATCAAAAACAATTGGGATAACTCTATTTGCCATAGACAAAGACTCTCACAATCAGAGAGCACCCTAGAAAAGAGGAGGGTGTCACCATGAAGGGCCTTCGCTACACTCCAACGACGTTGGTTCAAGGAAGACGTCGCCAAGGGGTGCTAGGTACACAAAACACTCAAAAGGAGACAAAGGAAGAAAGCGGACAAAGGGAGGTCAAGAAGTAAGAGGAAGGAGTGGAGGAGTTACTACAAATTAGTATGAATTATTTTGCATCCTTTTCCCTAGTTTTTTAGTGGCACTCAAATTTGTTTTTGTCATTTCCTTGTACTCCAATTTTTCCCTATGAACTAGCCCTTGACATTCGCGTTGAGCTACATCACAGGAAGTGTAGTTCCAAAAACCACGCCCTTGTACCAACTTGGCAATCCAAGAACATAGAAATTATACTTAAAATGACTTCACTGGTCATAAGAGCAAGACTAAGGAGGCGATTCCTCCTCACAACGATCATCATGTGCTAGTTGCACTAGCCAGAAGATGGTAAGTGTCGGACAGTCCATGACCAACAAGGGCATGGTGGTGATGGCCTCATCACACTTTCTTGACGGACTCTAAATACTTGGAGTTATTGTCCCAAACAACGTTACGAACCCAAAGGCAACACCTCTTGAGGCAATTGAAACCAACCTTGATGACACCGAGAAGCATGCAAAGACCGGAAAAGTGCACAATGAGCATGATGACACGCACGTGGGCGACCACTACGCGGCACACAACGCAATGGAGGAGGATCTTTTGGAGGGGGACCCCGATGTGGAGCAAGATGCTAACGATTGCAAAGGCGACAACGATCATGACCATCGCCATCGTCTTGCGGCAAACTCGAACGGATTGCTTGAGAAAGGCAAGGCGCTCGTTACATCGCCTCAAGTTGCCAACGCCAGCAATACTGATTAAAGCAAGAAGAGCGCCAATAGCAGCCACATATGAAGTTCAAGTGGGAACAACAAGAAAACATCATCGCAAAGGCAGTTTACGATGACCACCTCATGTGTGGATGCAACAACACGCGTAGCACACTATTATTGTAGGTTCCATTGTCAATGGCAAGGAAAACTTGCCTACCTTAATGAATTTGCGGTCGGTCATGAACATGTCCTTCCTCCATAGCGTGTAGACCTTCAAGAAGGGCATGAAGGTAACCAATTGTCTGAACCACATGGCGCAACTCCTACCCATCCACGAGGCTCAACTCAATGAGTGGGGCTACCTCGTAATGACACTGATTGAAGACAAGCTCTCCAAGTATGTGGTAAAGGAGTGGAATGCGCAATGGCGTCACCTTCAGTGGCGTTGCGCGACTACATGAGCAAAATCTATTCAACAAACCCAACGCACAGCTCAAATACATGACCGAATGTGCAAACACAACAAGGTCATGATACACGCATGGATTCTGAACAAGGTGGAGGGATAGCCAACATGGGGCGAAGTCAAGCGCAAACAGTCAACAAACTCCGCAGCCAAGAAGAGAGGTGAATACAATTCCCAAACCACAAGCGTACTTGAGGTAATGACAAGCTACACATGGCGCACAAGCAACGTAACACAGCCTTCCACGAGGGACTTTGCCATAACTCCATGCAGCCTGAACATGTAAGGATTTGTGCCCTGTGGCTACTTATGGCTAGCAAGAGGCCGCAATGTTAGCCACAACTGTAGCATCTCATGGGGAAGCTACAACACAAGACAACAAACAGGGTTGTAGACAAGGTTTTGGTGGCAGTGATAGTCCCAGTCGTGCTAATGGACAAAGCTGTGGGGCGAGTTCTCCCCACCCTTGCGTGACATAAGTGGGGATTACTCAGGGTTAAAACTAGATCACGAGTTTGGGTTCATATTTTCATACGAGGATGTGAAATAATTTGAGTTTTTGACAAGTTAAAATTTCTCTTTTGTATTCTCCTCTTTTACTCGACCGCATTGTGCACTTGATGATTGAGATTTTCCACTGAAACTTACATCACTAGACGTGTTGCATAACCTAACCTACATAGTGATACAAAAACACCCCCCACTCTGAAAGAATAGTGCTACACGGTGATTGAAGTAAACACACTCAAAGAAATGAGTTCAATTGCATTTGCGGTACCTTTAGTCAACAATTTTGACTTGGTGAAGTGAAAATACAAGACGATACTAGCCAAATTCACACGTTCCGACAAAATGATGACTAGAGCAGGTGAATAATGGGAGTTGCGGCATTTGCCCTCTACATTCCATGTTCAACCCAAATTTTGCTTGTCATCATTAAGCCTATTTACTCAGAAGAGGGGAGGCAACAAGGCAATGCAGTTCAAAGGATACCTAGTTGTTGCTCCCGTGAACGTACTTGCTTATATAAGAGGAGATGACACTTTTGTTAGCCTTAGCTTTACCCGACACGTCGGCATAAAGTACGAGTCTTAGAGTGGCAAACTTGTGTTGGTGACAACCGTACGGAACTTTTGATTGGTACTCGTAAAGCGAACATTTGTATTCAAGGGTACACACAAAGTGTCACATTGAAAATACTCATGCTCCTTAACCTGTTTAACGTGGTTTTAGGCAATCTCTAGCTCCGTGAAATCAAGGCTCTGATGTTCTTTAAATAAAATTGTTTGATCCTCCGATAAGGAGGATTAGAGAAGTTTCTTAATGTTGATTCAGAATACAAAATGATTGCGTGTCGACTCAAAATCCATGCTAGCTTGTGTGCGTTGAAGGCCAAAACGTGTATTTGATAGGGTTATCCATACATCTTTGCACAACAATAGAAAGCAGAGGATGACATGAAGGAAGATGTACTAGAAGTGACCAAATCTCTAATAGAAAAGTTCTTGGATGTATACAAAGACCCTTAGGTTGGGCTTCCACTAGAAAGACACATGAGGCACACGCTTTTTCTCTAACCAAGAGAAACTCCTCCATTCACACCCATGTATCACCTTAGTCAAGCAAAAAGGCGAGAGGTAGAACTTCAAATCAAATAGTACCTTGTAAGAGGATGGATTGAGCCAAGTAGCTCACTATACGGTGCGTCAATCCTTTTTGTGAACAAAAAGGATAGTTGTTTACGCATGTGCGTTAATTATCGGGCATTAAACAAGCTGATGGTCAAAAATCAATTCCCTATACAATAATTTGAGGACCTTTTATATGAAATCCAAAGGGAAAAAGTAGTTTTGGCTTCGATTTTTTCAAGGAAACCATCAAATCTACATCATGGAAGATGATGGGCCAAGAACCACATTTCAAACGCACATGGGACACTATCATTTTTTGGTGTTTTGCTTTGGTCTTACAAATGCTTTAAGAACCTTCCAAAGAGAAATGAACTAAAACTTTTCCAAGCAGTCTCTTTGTCTTGGTTAAACTCGATACCATCCAAATTTTGTCAAAATTAATGGAAGAGTACGTAGAACAATTGTGCAAAGTCCTCACAATCCTTTGGGAACAGAAGTTCTATGCGAAAGTAAACTAGAGCAAGTTTCTATTCAATGAGCTCGAATACCTTAGATACATTGTCCACAAGGATGCCATTGATGTGGATGCACAAAAGTTCCAAGCCGATGTAGATTGGTCATGCCCAGAAAATGTTAGGTAGGTTTGGTCTTTTCTCCGCCTTTGGAACTTCTTTTGACATTTTATGCAAGGTATACGACTCTATTAGCACCTCTAACCAGCCTCACGCAAAATGACATGCGGTACAAATGGAAATCTGATTATAAGAATTGTTTTTTCAAAGTCAAGGAGCTTCTATCAACTACATTCGTCTTAGCTCTTCTGAATCCATCCCAACCATGTAAGGTTTGATGTAATGTGTCCATAGCTGGACTCCGAGTTGTCCACATGCAAAGCAGTCAACCAGTTGCATATGAGAGCCAAAAGCTTGTCCATGTAGAAACGTAGTACACAAATGGTGATTAGGAGCTCCTTGTAGTAGTACACACTTTCAAGACGTGGCATTGCAATCGTGAGAGAGCTTGGAAAGGTGTTACATTTGTGATGGACGATAACCTATAAGTGTATTTCCAAACGAAACCAAACCTCTAAGGCGACAAGCACGTTGGAGTAAATACATGAGCTTATTCTCCTTCACATGGGAATATTGGCCAGGATGCATTAATGCGGCTGATTGAATAAGCCAAAAACCTATGGAAATGAGAGCAACCACAGACAATTAGTGGGTGTTTTATGGCCATTGCAACAACAAAAGTAAAAACACCAAATCCACTTGAACCTCAACCAAAATCACAACGGACGATTATTTATTATAACGGTTTTTCAAATAGGATCCCGAAGGGTGCCGTGTGGATTTTCGATCTCAAGACTCTTAAAATTTAGACAAGTACGTATTGGTGGAGGCCAAAGGAATCTTTTGGCACGAGGAACAAGTTGTGCCAAACTTGGAAGACTTCTGAGCAAAGATTTTCTCCATATTCCATGACCCAATGGTTGCATGTCATGTGTGACCAAGAAAGCCCTGAGAGGAACTCTCAGACCCTTACTTGTGGCCACGATGGAGTGCCAATGATCCTAATCATTACATAACATGCAACACCTATTTTTAATATAAGGCTAGAAACAAGGCCTATTGGACTCCTTCAATAGGTATCCACTTCTAGGACTCCATGGGAGTACGTCAGTATGGATTTCCATTACTGGTCTTCTAGACGCGACACGTGACCACAATGTAATATTAGTAGTTGTGCACCTTCTAACAAAGATGACACATTTCATTCCTTCAAACACTTATGTAAACATAGAGGAGACCACTCATCTCTTCTTGGGAGTCTTATAAAGTACCATGGCTTGCTATTGCACATTGTCTATGATCGAGATCAAAATTATGTTAGAAGGTTCTCGCAAAGATGCACAAGTACTTTGGGAGCAAGTTGGAGATGTTGACAACAAGTCACCCTGAAACATATGGAAAAACAAAGCGCATGACTTACACTTTATAACAAATGCTCTTCATGTACAAGAATCCCCCCATGAATGACTAGGGCGAACTCCTGGCACCGGCAGAGTTTGCAGTGAAGAACTCCGTGAATGAGTCTACACAGTTCATACCGTTTCTGTTGAACACTAGTCGGCATCCATAGGAGCCCTCTTCATTTGAAAATACTGGAAGTGTAGGAGGACAGGTTCCTTCTACTCAAGCCATTACTAAGCGCATACACTCTTTGTTATAGGAGGCAAAGGGTCATGTTCAAGCTTCTCGGCAAAGAAAAAACACATATGCCAACAAAAGTCTTCATGAGGTTTTCATTCTTTGGTGATAAAGTGTTGCTTAGCACTATGAATCTGAAGATGAAGTCGCCTAGGGCACAAAAACTTCTATCAAAGTGGATTGGGTCATTTCCCATTGTTACACGCATGGAACCAATGGGATTGATTGCTACTTCTAATGAGTATGAAGGTACATGACGTGTTTCATGTGAGCCTATTGGCTCCATACACGGTAGCAAGAACCGTCCAACCACCACCCGCGGTCCACACTGGCAATGTTCAATACCAGGTTCTTCACCCACTCCTACAATGAGAGCGTACTCTCCGGCCGTGATTAGTTAAGGAATACCTTATTCATTGGGTTGGGTGTGGACCTAAATACAACTTATGAGAGATTGAATCTTGGTTGCCCACAAGGGTGGTCAACGAGTAATGGAGCAAGCTGGCAGCTCACATAGATCGACGCGTGTCAAGGGGTAGCACCAAAACGCAAAAGAGGTGAACAACATTCCTGTAGGAAAACATTTATGGACTACAATCATAGGAGGTTGGGGATTCCCAACAAAGTTTTTGTGTAGACGCTCCAGCGTAAAGGGAAAAGCCCTCTAGCCATGCTCACCGACAAGGTGCAACGTAAGTCCAAGTGCCATGCACGTGTTCATGTTTAGCACATGATCAAAATCATTTCGTTTTCTTTCACAATGTTGATAAATCACTGATTGATAATTGTGCTTGGTGTTCATGAACTAGGACGGTTCATAACAAGTGGGGAGAAATGTAGCAAGAAGGCCGATTCGGCCCTCCCTCCTTACTAAAGCAAGGAGTGGTTACGCATAAAACCTCATGTCAGCGAGGGTTGGCCGGCGACCAACACTTCATTGGCCACAGGCTAGCTTGCTACTTGCCGGTTGGACGGCCGGCTTTCGCCTAAGCGACCGGCCGGCCACCTGCTCGCCAGCCGTATGTTCCCGATCACAACCTCTGCCCGATGGGCATCTGAGGGGCCACAAGGGCCTTGAGGGAGAGGCTTCGTTGCCTCATGGCCTCGTGCCCTTGCTCCCCCTCAACCTCCTTGCAAGCGAGCAAATGAGGACGGGGGATAGGGAGAGCAAGGTGAGAGCGAGGAAGGAGGGGTGTGCAAGAGAGAAGTCAGCGCAAATTTGCCCATCGTGTCTCACACACGAGGATTTTGCACCGATGTATCAAAAACAAAACTCAAGTTCGTTTTGGAAAAACTATGATTTTCAAAATCGGAAAACTCGTGCGAATGCACAACTTTGAGGTAAAACCCCCGTTTGAGGTCCCTATACCAAGGGTAAGGTTGAAAACAAAAATGGGACTCTAGAGACTCTAAAATTTTGAGTCTCACGCCCTGGGTTGTTGATGAAGATTACCCCTCAGTCTTGCAAAGGGGGAAAGCCCCTGACGTGAACTAAAAACGTCATTCTGCAAACCCTGACGACGACTTTAGAGGAGAAGCTGAAGACACAAACTGTTACATCATCATTCTTTGTAATGGAAAACTTCATACAATTTGGAACCATTTTCAACATATTTGAATGCATAAAATCCTATGGAAACATGTTTTATGCTACTTTTCATTCTCTATGTATAAAACATCAATTGAAAATTTATTATATGTTTATGGAAATGTTTCAAGTATTGTATTTCCTAGTTTTAGTTTTTAATGAAATTCTAATCTATGTGAATTACTGAATTTTGTTTAGGAATTTCGAAGTTTATTGTCGTGTTTTTAGAGAAATGTGTTCTTTTAAGCTTGTATTCTTATAAACATGTTCAATAAGGTGAAAAACTTTAGTCTTGTAAATATGAAATGATAAGAAAATGTCGTTTGAAGATGAATGAATTAGATTTTTTCTCAATAGGATGAACAAGAAAATTGTCATATTTTCATTTAAAATATGAATTTAAAACTTTCTTTTGCCATAGGTTGTTTTCATACAACATATTTTACGAGAACAATATGTTGATTACAAATGATTTTGAAGGAAATTATGCTGAACATTGCTTATTCAGTAAGGTTTTTGTCTGTCCTTGTATTCAAATGTATTGAAAATTAGTTTGATTCATATGCATGCCGTTCTATGGGACCCATGTGGCTTTCAGCTCCCTCTCTATCAAAGTGCCCCTTTTGGACCTAAAACAATGGATTGTCTTTCAAATGTCTTTTCCGTTTTATGTGATGTTTGCTGTCGGTTGTTATGGCGCTATAACTGGTTGTAGGCATTGCAAATAAGTTGGCACTGGCTCTAGGTTCGGACATAGTTTTCAAGGCATTCTACTCAGAGTCATTAGTCTTCAAAATTGTACGAGCTGAAGCAAATGATCCTTCTTTTTTTCCCCACGAACGACGTGTAAAGGAAACACATTTCAGCAAGTCTAAAGCATGATGAGATTCGGTGAACTATGTCTTGAAAAAATGTTTATGATAAACGTCCACATGACATGCATTCAGAATGATTTTTGCTGTTTCCACAATTAAGAAGTTTTCCACACGTTGGGAAGCATGCCATGTAGACCGGCATCAGGTTGAAGTCCTAGGAAATCAGCGAGAGTCGTTTTATTGCTCCTTCGCTTTCGTCAACTTTTTTTGCAGATTCAGGAACAATTGCAAGCTCTCGCGCACGTTTTTGTGTACCCCTCCCGCCACCCTACTATGGGCGAGGCTGGTTGCGGTTGATATCGGTGGTCGAACGCTACCGAATACAAACTTTACTGAACGTAGTTTAGGACTTTGTTGGTCCACAAGTTTCACACAGATTTCGTCTCACTCAGAACGCCGGTCATGAGTTGTATGCTTATGGTCATGTCCAAAGGTCGATGCAGCTACAAAGGACTGGCGTCGAGCTTTCAACTATCGGTGCCTCATGTTGATTGGTGGAAGGTTGTTGGTCGAAACGATATCGTCCTATAATTGGTGCGCTGAGTGGGACCCGCTAAGTTGGTTGAACATGGAGGGTCAAGTTGGACCACCTCGACAACGTTCCAGGCGAAAACCCCACGGACAGCACTTGCGAGAATGCTGGTTGAACTCGTTCAACCATCGATTCCAACCGCAACCAGCCTCACCCCATAAAATCAAAATCAATGCATCGGCTCAAGTGTCCTACAAGTGTGTTTCCATAGGTCACGTGATCTGGTCCTGGCAGCATAGAATGTATTCTGAAAATGTGTTTTAATTAATCGGAAGGCCAAATAATCATCGCGTGTGCCCGATCATATTCCCAATGGTGATCGGTTGCTCGATTGCCTAGTCTAGTGCGATGGTTTGACCGTTGCAAAAACAATTCGCCGGGCGAGAGAGAACATATGTTGCAAATAGACGGAGAATGCAAGTGGTATCTGCACCAATAGCGGGATATTCAAACGGGGTCCTCGCATTTACCGCATGGAGTGGCTCCTCGTGCTACGAGTCAATCTCGCCCCATCAAGCTCGGAGCTTGAAAGCTCATAATCGAGTTCGCGTGCAGACGTGCGGATTGTGGAAATCCTTTTCTTTCACTCATGCCTCCTGGTGCGGTTGCACCAGCCTGTGGTGCCTGCTCGCTGATTGGACATGAAATCCTCGCGTACAATCAGGGTGCGGCTGGTAGTAGTCAGATTTCATGGTTGGTCGAGTTCAACCATCGTTGGCGCTACTGCTGTCCGCAGGGTTTTCGCCTTGATCGCCGTCGAGGTTACAGCAGGGGGGTTCTCAACCTCAGCGCAAGCGGATGGGTTTTCTGCGATGCATGCTCAACCAACCTAGCGGGCCCCACATCGCGCACCAATGGATGAACGGCATCGGTTCAACCATCTCCTTTCAACCAATCAACGTGAGATGCATGCAGCTGAAAGTTCGACAACTGTCGGCGGCCGGGGGAAAACCCTTTGGACATTACTAAAGGCGAATGAATTATGACAGGGGTCCTGAACAAGGGACAGGCAGAGCGTAACTTGTGGACTTCCGAAGTCAGTGAAGACATCCACGCGCGCTAACCAAGACATGTGTACATATACGCGCGGTAATAGATTCAACATCATATACGTGCAACAAAACTTCATCGTGGCGACAAAACACTACTGCGCGTATTTAGATACTTTATGAGGAAAACAATGTTGATGCGAAAAAATAGTCGGTGAACTATATCGCGAAAAAGTCGTCGATCGTTACTACAAGACCCAGACAATGTCAATCAGCGTAGCAATCAAACTCTATGCTCTATCTGAACTCAATGCAAGGAAAACAAAGTAGGTCAATTATGAATGTAACAACCAAGCGTACATAGCCTAATAAATCTACAAACATGCACGTTTCGAGTTCCACAAAGCAAAAAATCCTGTACAATCTCTAGATTCAACCCTTCACTAAAAACATCTACACTTTAGAAATCAAAGATTTGTGAAAGAACGAAGTTTTGTTATATTGGTGAAGATAAGAGATTTAAAATGAAGGTCTTTTCAATTCATGAAACTTGATCAAGTGATAATATACTATATTTCAAGTTCAAAACGATTTATAATAGAACCTTGAGACAATATAGACGGATTCTAACTCCTCTAATGACATTCACTACATTTGAAAAACATTTTTTTCATCTTCATTCGTCCTTCAAATGCATCTACGTACTTATGTGATCAAATATATGTACAGTTTATCTAAGATAAATGTTTATGGAAATTTTATTTTAACATGATATGTGAATATATGTTTATGATTAATAACATCTTATGCAAATATTTAATGTGAATATTCAATGTAAATATTAAATTTGAATATTATATCTTCAATATTTATGCAACATTTCATGTGAAGACTGTATTTTCTATGATAGATACTACCATGTTATGAAACATAAAATGTGAATGTTATATCTAAATACATATCTCAATTTTCATTGATATTAATATATATTCCTATATGTAAATAGATATTTAAATATATATATTTGCATCATTTTTACTTGTATGTATAAATCAATATCAATTTATACATATATATTTACATATATCTCAGTGTATATCTTTATCTATATCCATGTATGTATCTACATCTTTTTTTATATCCATATAACTTTCTACATATTTATCTTTATCTATATCCAAATATGTATCTATTTTAGTATCTAAATTCATATCTTTAATGAACTCTATATCTACATCTACATTTATATGTGAATTTATATCTATTCTTATATCTATATCTATATTTGTATCCATATCTGAATGAAAACCATATATATCTATATCTATGTCCATATCTATATCTATACCTATATCCATATCTATATCTATATCTATATCTATATCTATATCTATATCTATATCTATATCTATATCTATATCTATATCTATATCTATATCTATATCTATATCTATATCGCTATCTATATCTATATCTATATCTATATCTATCTCTATATCTATATCTATATCTATATCTATCTCTATATCTATATCTATATCTATATCTATCTCTATATCTATATCTATATCTATATCTATCTCTATATCTATATCTATATCTATATCTATCTCTATATCTATATCTATATCTATATCTATCTCTATATCTATATCTATATCTATATCTATCTCTATATCTATATCTATATCTATATCTATCTCTATATCTATATCTATATCTATATCTATCTCTATATCTATATCTATATCTATATCTATCTCTATATCTATATCTATATCTATATCTATCTCTATATCTATATCTATATCTATATCTATCTCTATATCTATATCTATATCTATATCTATCTCTATATCTATATCTATATCTATATCTATCTCTATATCTATATCTATATCTATATCTATCTCTATATCTATATCTATATCTATATCTATCTCTATATCTATATCTATATCTATATCTATCTCTATATCTATATCTATATCTATATCTATCTCTATATCTATATCTATATCTATATCTATCTCTATATCTATATCTATATCTATATCTATCTCTATATCTATATCTATATCTATATCTATCTCTATATCTATATCTATATCTATATCTATCTCTATATCTATATCTATATCTATATCTATCTCTATATCTATATCTATATCTATATCTATCTCTATATCTATATCTATATCTATATCTATCTCTATATCTATATCTATATCTATATCTATCTCTATATCTATATCTATATCTATATCTATCTCTATATCTATATCTATATCTATATCTATCTCTATATCTATATCTATATCTATATCTATCTCTATATCTATATCTATATCTATATCTATCTCTATATCTATATCTATATCTATATCTATCTCTATATCTATATCTATATCTATATCTATCTCTATATCTATATCTATATCTATATCTATCTCTATATCTATATCTATATCTATATCTATCTCTATATCTATATCTATATCTATATCTATCTCTATATCTATATCTATATCTATATCTATCTCTATATCTATATCTATATCTATATCTATCTCTATATCTATATCTATATCTATATCTATCTCTATATCTATATCTATATCTATATCTATCTCTATATCTATATCTATATCTATATCTATCTCTATATCTATATCTATATCTATATCTATCTCTATATCTATATCTATATCTATATCTATCTCTATATCTATATCTATATCTATATCTATCTCTATATCTATATCTATATCTATATCTATCTCTATATCTATATCTATATCTATATCTATCTCTATATCTATATCTATATCTATATCTATCTCTATATCTATATCTATATCTATATCTATCTCTATATCTATATCTATATCTATATCTATCTCTATATCTATATCTATATCTATATCTATCTCTATATCTATATCTATATCTATATCTATCTCTATATCTATATCTATATCTATATCTATCTCTATATCTATATCTATATCTATATCTATCTCTATATCTATATCTATATCTATATCTATCTCTATATCTATATCTATATCTATATCTATCTCTATATCTATATCTATATCTATATCTATCTCTATATCTATATCTATATCTATATCTATCTCTATATCTATATCTATATCTATATCTATCTCTATATCTATATCTATATCTATATCTATCTCTATATCTATATCTATATCTATATCTATCTCTATATCTATATCTATATCTATATCTATCTCTATATCTATATCTATATCTATATCTATCTCTATATCTATATCTATATCTATATCTATCTCTATATCTATATCTATATCTATATCTATCTCTATATCTATATCTATATCTATATCTATCTCTATATCTATATCTATATCTATATCTATCTCTATATCTATATCTATATCTATATCTATCTCTATATCTATATCTATATCTATATCTATCTCTATATCTATATCTATATCTATATCTATCTCTATATCTATATCTATATCTATATCTATCTCTATATCTATATCTATATCTATATCTATCTCTATATCTATATCTATATCTATATCTATCTCTATATCTATATCTATATCTATATCTATCTCTATATCTATATCTATATCTATATCTATCTCTATATCTATATCTATATCTATATCTATCTCTATATCTATATCTATATCTATATCTATCTCTATATCTATATCTATATCTATATCTATCTCTATATCTATATCTATATCTATATCTATCTCTATATCTATATCTATATCTATATCTATCTCTATATCTATATCTATATCTATATCTATCTCTATATCTATATCTATATCTATATCTATCTCTATATCTATATCTATATCTATATCTATCTCTATATCTATATCTATATCTATATCTATCTCTATATCTATATCTATATCTATATCTATCTCTATATCTATATCTATATCTATATCTATCTCTATATCTATATCTATATCTATATCTATCTCTATATCTATATCTATATCTATATCTATCTCTATATCTATATCTATATCTATATCTATCTCTATATCTATATCTATATCTATATCTATCTCTATATCTATATCTATATCTATATCTATCTCTATATCTATATCTATATCTATATCTATCTCTATATCTATATCTATA
>SZWC01004733.1:92554-100054 GCA_023375785.1 Penium margaritaceum | reverse complement strand
AAGGTTGTGAGAATATTTTCTTAGACACTTTCGTATTTTACCCATGGTTTCTTTGACGATCGATGTTCGGATGTGCTTGCGGCTGTGCCATTTGTTTTCGTATGCGAACTTCTTTCCTCCGTATAGTTGGTTCGTTAAACGGTTTCAAACCTGTGGAAAATGTTGTGTATTCTCCTACTAGCAACTTGTGCGCACGTTCTTCATGATTTCTCTTCTGAAGACGTCATGTACCTACGCGGGCCCTTAGTCTCCAGCGCGGAGAAAGGACCGCTTGCGCTTGATTTACTACGCGTATAGGACGTTCGATTTGTTAGCGCGCGTGTATGGACACATGTTCCAGTTACCGCGCGTGGATAAAGTCTTCACTGTTCCGAAGTCCTCAACAACATTGAGCAATGCCAGTTTCCGGAAGCGTTCAATCATGAAATCCAACCACCACCAGGCGCACCCTCAGCTGCATCGAGCACCCAGGTACAATCCTAGCGGCTACCAACCGCGACCCCCCTCCGCGACCACCGTACCGATGTAGGGCACGGCGAGACGGAAGGCACGCCTTCATCGGTAATGCCTCGTGCCTCCCGTCTCACTTTCCCCCACACCAACTCCCCTATTCGACGTCTCCAAATTGGCGGACGAACATGGGCGACGAGTCGCCCAATCCACGTGCGCCTTGTGTATCTACGGGGGTGGAAACAAGTCGGTCGATCGCGCACCTCCACAGAACTTTGTCTCTTTCGACGCTGTTTGCCGTCGTGACGTCATGCCAGCCGATTACGTCTAGTTAAGCCCCTCCATCGGCGAGTCTCACTCTCGGCGACGCGCGAATGAGTCTCAGCCGGTGACTCTTAGGGGTGGTTTGGATAGCACCACACAACCTCTGAGTGGTGACAAAAACGGTCAAGGAACCCAAATGGATGTTGGGCAAATGTATCCGCGCCGACGACTTGACGTCTCGCCACTATACGAGGCGACGAATGAAAAGCGCGTCATTAGCAAGCGCTGCCCGAGAAATATTCATTTTCATTTATGTGACGGTCAGGGATGATACTTATTTCGATCCGCCGGCAAGTTTGGCACATGTGCTACTCCAACCTGAAAGTTATGTCCGAGCGTTCATGCCGTGGTTGACGGCAAATTCGTTCGCCATGAAACACGCGAATAACCAGCCCTGCAAAAAACCAGCTTCCAGGAATCCAACGATATAGGCAACATTTTTCCAAACGAAACCTTCGCAAAACAAGATGAGTCCAAGTCAGGAGAAGCGAGGAGATTGCACCGTGATTGAACCTCAAGGCGTCAGCTCAGTCGTATACCCATCAAACATCAGGCGCATACATCGGCTGCGGCGGATCAAAGTTTTCCGGAAAATTTCTCTGCAAAAACGAGATGGCTGACGCAACACAAGCAATCCGAATATTTTTTCTGCAACGAGTGGCAACGTCGACGAGTGGACTGAACGTTGCATCAAGTCTGCCGGTGAAACCTGTCAGATAGGAGTATTCCGTAAGGAACCTCAGTCAGATAGGAGCCTCCGCTTTTCTAGGATTTCAGGTCGGAGGAAGGCACAGACTCAGAATAAGACCCACCACTTCGCATAAGGAGTGGTCCTCAATACAGAATATTTCGTCAATTTACCCATGGATGTTTGATTAACCAGACGACCACACAGAAGATATTTAGGAGCTATGTTTCTCATGGGCTTTGCTTGTGGACCACATTGACATCTTGAATGCTCGCCCGACGAACTAACTATGACTTCAGAGCAAGTTCGTACAACGAAATGGACCGCTTGAAGCTCTAACAGGAAACAATGAATTTGCATCCATGGAGACTCAACTGAGCAACTATTATGATGATAAATGATTGCAAGCTCAAATGACCATACAACCACTCTTGGTCAACGGTGCCATGTCATTGTGTGGCCACCGAAAACCGAGTCGCGTGGGAAATGTGGTGACATCTAAACTACCCCTTAGGTCGAGACCGCCCGTTGGTCTCAGCGGGCTCAAGAGCATCAACCATCATTCCAAGACGTGGTTTTATGAATAGCACTCGTCGTACATGATGTCATCATTGCGTCGACGTGTCTTTTTTAGGAGGACAGTGAATGATTACAACACATCTTGTCGGCTATTCAGTTTGCACTTAAAAAACAACTTGGACAACCTCCTCGACTACAACAGACCTACTGCATCCACATCCCATTGAAATCCGTACATTAAGTATTCAACAACAAATAGTGAGTAGGAATGGGAGGGTACAGACAAAACCACAAGAAACTTACTTTTTCCCTTCCAAACAGAAATAGGTACACATTTGGCAAAAAGAACTGACAAACTACAGGAAACATCTTTCATACTCTTTGAAAGGACACACAAATCCTGGCATTAAACCACTCTTCACACCTTGTAAACAATCTCTTGGTGTGCCATCCACTTTTTCAGTAACTGCACCCGCCACATTGTTTCCTCACTCATGGCATGGTGGAAATCGTTGCAAGTGTGCCTGGCCAGTGAGAATGCTCTCTCACATGCCGCTGACGTGGCAGGCACACTCGAAACATCCATGGCAGTGGAAAAAAGGATAGGCCACTGCTTGTGGTTTGCCCACCAAAAAGAAATTAGGTTTGCATCCTCGCGGAGCCTATTCATGCAGATGTACAGCTCCATCTCACGTTACATTGGTGCTTCCATGGTGGTCCTAACTGCGAACACCGCTCCATGACGTGAGCGCTTGGTCCCAAAAGCACACGCAACATGGCTTCGTATGATGCGCATGCTTTCTAAGTCGGACGAGGTAGCATGCCTTGCGGGCAGCAATCCAGACGAGGCGCATGTAGACGATGCGGACAAAGGCGAGTTGTTGTTCAGAGCAGGTCGCGCCTGCGTGCGGACGAGCATGTCCTCATTGCAGGGTGTCTGCCGGATCTACTGCGGCTGTTGCAGCCTACCTTCTCGCACGAATGCGTGACGACACACGGGTAGGTTCCATTGTGTTATCTGCGGCTGCAGTTGGAGTTGCAACAGCAGTAATAGGGTTTGTAGTGGGGGGGGTTACAGTAGGGGGGCTAGGTGTAGTTGCAGCTACGGTTGAAGTGCGAGGGGTTACAGTTGCAACGGGAAGAGCGGCAACGGACGCATGTAGGGCAGCCACGGGCGTTGAAGCAGTAGTAGCTCAATTGATTCCGATCATATCATCTAGCACGCTCGCTCCAATGCTGCTGTTGTTGGGACTGTTATAAGCGGTGGCCTCTACGGTAGTGTCCCGAGCTTGCTTGTTTGCCATCGCCCACAGATAGGGTGCTTTGTACGGCTATAATAGGGTGGAGATGACGCGCAAAACCTCATCGAGATGGGCGTTGCATGCATCCCCATGACAACTCTCCTCGAAATAAGCTTAACTGAACCACGAATCCAAGAACGTATCCAGATATTGGCAGTCGCCTTTCAACGTGTAGAAGGTACCCACGTGCTCCATGGCCTTGTTCATTGACCGCGCAAGCGACAATTGCACAACATGCAGCTCGGCAGATGTTACGTCTGCTCCCTGTGTTGCCATTGTCATGTCATTTTCCGCCTTGCATGCGTCGGCGCTATTCTCCAAACAATCCATACGCTCATTGGAGAAGGAAATGGCGAGTGAGAATCTTGGGATGGTCTCGCCGAAGATATCGTCGGTCATGATCTTGAATGGCTCGAGCACCTCCGCGATAAAGCGGATGGTAAGCCACTACGATCCAAAACAACTGCATGTCGTCCTTGTCGATTGAAGTCAGCCAGTTCTCCAATGGCTCGCACTACTCGTGAGCCACCTACAACATCCTGACGGTGCTGTTCTAGTGAATGCGGGAGTCAAGGTTGATTTTCCTATATGGAGTGGGGTGGTTTACGAGGGAAAACGCCTCAACTGAGGCCTCGCATAGCGGGCTGCAGCTGATGTAAACAGCAATCCCGCAGACCATTGCCACGATGCTTTGAACCCCTGGCTGCGCAAGGATGTTGCCCACGCCAAGATTCAGCACATGGTCAAAGCAGCGCATGAAGCAGTCCTCCGAGAAGTCTGCATGGTGTTCAGCGAGGAGGCGAACAATAGCTCCGTTCACCAACAAGTTGTCCATGGTGATGTAGTAGCCTGGTCCCACAACCTCCAAGTCAGGACAATGTTGTGAAAAACGTAGAAGAGTGTAGCGGCGTCATGGCGGCCCCGCACTGGTTCGAAGCCGATGAGGATGGTGAGGACGTGGCCACCATAAACTCCGTGGGTAGTGACTCCACAATAATTGTCATTTGCGGTGGACGTCTAGCCATCCATTGCAAATGAGATTTGGCCCTCGCATGCCCATAGAAGCTTGCGGACCTGCAGCTCAACTGCCTCATATGCCGCATAGATGTCACGTGCGAGCGTTTGTGGAGATACTAGTTGTGCGCCTAGGTTGGCATGCTCCACTACCGTTTACAGCCATGCAGATGCGATGGCGGAGAACGGGATATCATTCTCCACAAACCACAGCATGATGCACTTGCAGAAGTACATGGCGGCGAAGACCGCACGTGGCACCAAGTTCCGGAAGTTTTGGGTCTCGTCAGCCTTCGCGAGAAGGGTGCAAAGGGTCTGGGTGCCACGTCTCACGTCCACCATGGTCTTTGCCACCCGTCCATGTGCTGGGGCGAGGTCGGACCACATGAGACTGGTGTTGCCACTCTTCATGGTGACGGTCTTCATGACGCTACCCATCTCACACAGCTTGCACTACGTTGAGTTGGAGTCACCCTCCACACCGTAGAAGTAGTGTCATATATGGGCACGGGACCCATCGAAGAGAGTCGCAAGAGCATCAGACGTGATAATTATGGGTTGCTCACGGCTTTGCCCTGCGAGACATGTGACGAGCATAGCACTGTCATGCTTGTGATTCACGTATGCCTGCACACATGAACATGCATGTGGCGAGTATGTGAATCGATGACTCTCGCTGAAGATTGGACAGCAATCTAATCAACGACTGACGGACATGCTAGGCGGACGTACCGTGGACGGATCTAGGGTGCGAAAGTGGGCAAGTGGACTGGCAGGAATGTTACAATGAGCTGTTGAAAATGCCGAGATGAGAAGGTTTTCTAGTCGGGGCAGGAAACCTCTCACGGGACGGTGCAAGTCCAGTAAGTGAACTTGCTGCTTCGAAGTAATCCATCGCCCAGGAGGACCACAGGGAAATTCACTCCAACGGAGTAGGCAACTTCTTATAAGAAACTTTGGACAGTCCTACGACGTTGATGGACGTCGATCTACGACTCGGACGTAGGTATTCGAGAAGAGGTAATACGAGCAGCTATGTCGAAAACATGTTTTTTTCTAGGAAGCGATGACTGTGAGGTATAAAATCGTTTTTCAGCCTTTTGGCATTCCTTGCCTGGCATCTCTTTTGTGACACTCGCTCCCACAACGTCGGATCTCATTTGAATGGCCCGATAACATCCGTTGCACCAACGGTAGGGCTGTAGGATAGTCAGATCTGCACACAGGCGGTCAGAGGCCCATCTCCGTCCATACCGTGGTTTTGTCTTGCCTACGTACAGATGGCCACTAGACGTCTAAGTCAGCGGAGGTGGCAAAAACGATCTTCCCGCGTCTGTGCCACAAGGAGAAATCTTTTTCCTCTTGGTGAGCCAATTTCCAACTAGGCTGAAGTACTTTGACTGAGTGCGATATCAAACTGACGGTGTAACCGAGTCCAACCAATATGAGTATGTACGTCCACCGTCAGATCATCAATACGTCAATGCTCCGCCTAGCCTAGTGTCAGGCCCAAGACATCCAGTATGATGCTTCTCGTGTTTGAGAGCCCGGACGTTTGAATTTTTTAAATGAGTATCAGACCATGGCAAACCCTCTTACACAAAAACAATGTAAAAATGATGCATGTGTTACGTTTGCAAGTCGAACGGCAGCGGTTCACCACGACAACATGTGTTTCCTTTGTGACAACGCCGCAATTACCTATTTTGACATTCAAACCCGCCGGGCGAACTGATTTTCCTTGTTTCACTCGTATGAGACCAATGGGAGAGCGGAATCGATCGCAACTAGTTCAATTAACGCCGCCATGGGAGTCCTCTTGAGCCGCTCAATATGATATCGAGAAATCTCACGATAGTACTCTTGCATGGAGGGGCTTGCGTCTATTAGCAACCTAAGATTCCTCTAGGGGAGAGCAGCGGGGATGTGTTGCAAGCTAAAGATGCCCCTATCCATGAACTGGGTGGAGGATTGGCCGCTAACGGTATGAGGAATGGCAGTGAAGGAAAGGACATAGGTACGGTGGCTGGAGCATGACCATTGACAAGAGCACTCCAATCCCCTCCTCGTCCGCAAGGAGATCGGAGGCACGCTGCAATTGCTCTTACAAAGAGAGCATCCACAAGCCGATGTTCCAACAAATCCCAACCCAACCCTGGTGAAGAGTCCTTCGTGGTCCTCTGCGATAAGCCCTAATCCACAAGAGGGAGGCAAGCACTTGTACTTTCCTGGCTTCACCCTCCTCAACAAGCTTTTTAACACTATTTGTGAAACTCCACAAGCAAATGTTGGCATCGACAGCACTACAAATGACAAGGGTGGGAAGGGCGGTGGTAAGGGGAAGCAACCTACAACAAGTGACAAGAAGGAGACTGACTTCGCGAATTGGACAGAGGAGGAGGAAGAGCATTTGGCTAAGGCGAGGTACGACGTGGACGTGGAGTGGATTGAGGAGACAAAACATAAAGGGTGTGTGCGGCCAAGATGTTGCATGTTTATTCTTGTGCAAACCTAGTGTACACGCGTTCCATTCATGCCACTCGCTTCAAGTTGAGGAATCTGATGAAGCGTTATGTCAAGCATAGAACAATGTATGGCATGTCCGGTGAGGCAGGCCAAGAGCCGCCAAAATGGTACACTTGGATGCATATGGTTTGCAAGGGCAAGCCGTAGTGGGAGAACAAGGCGATGGACAACAGTAGTAATGAAGTGAATACAAAGTCATCCGATATTGACTTGGGGCGACGTCATCGTGGTGGTGGGGAGAGTGATGTGGATGTGGGTATGCAACTATGTGCCAAGGAAATGAGGTTGTCTCGTGGGTCCTTTGAGGCAGTGGGCAACCGTGTATGTGATCTTATGGTGGAGCAGTTTTGGCAGCATAAAGAAAATGTGGCTGTAATGCAGCAGTCCATGTGCATGGATGTGGGAGGTGAATTTGGGGAGCTTATGGGTATGATGCGAATGCTTGTGGCTAGCCTTGGGATGGGTATGGTTGGATTAA
The DNA here is from genome assembly GCA_023375785.1 of Penium margaritaceum. Taxonomy (NCBI): domain Eukaryota; kingdom Viridiplantae; phylum Streptophyta; class Zygnematophyceae; order Desmidiales; family Peniaceae; genus Penium; species Penium margaritaceum. The sequence goes on along the minus strand of SZWC01004733.1, from coordinate 92,754 downwards.
GCCATCATGCCAACTCCATGGGGACGGGGCTTATGGGAGGGGGAGGGGTGGGAGTGGGGATGGGGTCTATGGGCTAGGACAGAGGAGGTGCCGCAATGGGGCCTATGGGAGGGGCTGGAGTGAGAGTGGAAATGGGGTCCATGTGCTCGGGCGGAAGAGGTGATGGAGTGGGGCGTAAAGGAGGAGGGGGGGAAAAGAGT
>SZWC01004733.1:67246-89252 GCA_023375785.1 Penium margaritaceum | reverse complement strand
AAATGGAGATGCATATGCATATGCTTATGTAGATGCAGATGCACATGCATGTATGTAGGGAGATGCAGATGCAGATGCAGATTCAATGCACATACATATGCAGATGTAGATGCAGATTGAGATGAATATGCATATGCATATGCACACGTAGAAGCAGATGCAGATACATATGTAGATGCATATGTAGTTACATATTCAGATGCTTTTCAATTTTAGTTGCATATGTAGATGCAGATGCAAATGCATGTGCACATGTACATGCATACACAGATGTATATGTACATGCATATGAAAAACCATATGTAAATGCAAATGCATGTGCAAATGTTGATGCATGTATTGATTTAGATACACATGCACATGCATCCCCATTTGCATCTATAGATGCTGATGCATATGCAGATGCAAATGTCGATGCGGGTTCAGATGCATATGCATAGGCATATGCAGATGCAGATGCAGATGCATGTACAGATGAGAGAGGGGGGAGAGAGAGAGAGAGAGAGAGAGAGAGAGAGAAGAGAGAGAGAGTGAGAGAGAGAGAGCAAGGGAATAAGGCGTGAAAGAAAACAAAAAAAGCCAGAGAGGAATCACCGGACCTAAATCCCACACCATCTCATAGAAAACAAAACTTGAGTTTGTTTAGTACCAACTTTACGTTTCTTTCATGCAATAATTGTGAAAAGTCACAAGTTTGAGATAGTATCCCCCTCGTTTGGGACAAAGAACGAGGGGGCAAGGTGAAAAAACAAAAAGGCCTTGAGAGACTCAAAATGTTGGATTCTCCTTATGTGACGTCGCGCGGAACGTAGGTGGTTCACATGGATGAGGTTCGGGACAAGAGAAAGTTTGAGGATTTATGACAAATGGATGATTTGTATGAAAGAGCAAATGTACGGTGATGACAAGTGTCGAGTGAGTTGAGCACATGTATACAATGCCGACAATGAGAATGAGGCATATGTCTAGTCTTTGGTCCTCACGTTGAGTGATGCATGCGAGGTCATGCCATGAGTGGTTGCTTGAAGAAGCTCCACCAAGAAGTCAAGGGCTTTGAGGAAATTGAGGCATGGATTTCATAAATTTGGAATGCCGTCCAAAAGTCAATTGAACAATATCAAAACATCTATATAGTTCATGACACTTATGTTGACCATTCAGGAAAGTGGTCAACATTGTCAAAACCTTCACAAACCGAACACCGGAGTTTTGAGTAGTTGGCCAAAACACCCTCAGCCCAAGGCCATAAACATTATATGGACGATGCGCGGTGGGCCATGAAAGTAATGACAACAATGCCCACTGGTGGAGTTTGTTGACTAGTGTACGTCACGGACATATTACTTACCCTCATTTTAGCCGTGACGTCCTGATGCACAAGCAAAGGTAGGCTGGTGATTCCTCAGAGGTTTTTGTAAGGCTCCAAACTGTTCTGCGTAGTGTCGTAGCCATGCCACTTGACAAGATACTTGGTTGTTCTTCCATGGCATCAATGTCTGATGATTTCTTCAATCACGTGCTCCATATCCCCGTCCACTTGTGTAAGAGGTGGAGGTGCGGCGACTCTTCCAAGAAAATTTGTACTGGGGTCCCAGTAATGCTTGATCTTACTGATGTGGAAAACAGGATGGATTGCCATGGTGTCAGGCAGGCGGAGTCAAGCAACAATAGGGGTTTGCATTCCCTTTATCTCAAACAGTCCCAACCAACGGGGTTTGAGCTTCGAAAAGAACTATCCTCAAAGTTTGATTTCTATTCAGCTAAGGAGGAATCGATCACCAGCAGTGAATATGTCATCGCTGTAATGTTGGTTGGCCACTTGCTTCATGGTTGCTTGTTTACTGGCGAGTGTCCGTTGAGTTTCCTCCCAAACACTTCAGAAGTTCCTGCAGTAGATGTTAAATGTGGGGAAACTTTCTCTGACTTTGCAATCGTATCAGTGTTTCGGGAAGTTTTTGGTACACCACTTTGAAAGGAATGTTACTGATTTCAGTGGAAATGGCAATGAGGTACGTGTATTTAGCCATTGGCAGTTTAGCCGCCCCATCGGTGTTACGCGATTCACATAATGTGAGGAGGCTTTTTGGGCGTCTGATTGGTCCGTTCCATTTTCTCGTCAGTTTGAGGATTAAACGTCATTCATAGCTGGATCCGACTGCCATAACACATCAATATTTCTTGTCAGAAACGTCTAGTGAAGTGGCCATCTCTTCCGCTCATGATGGTACGTAACACACCATGCAGCCGTGTGATATGATTTAGGAACATCCACGTTGTTCCTTCTACGATGACGAGAGTCATCGTTGAGACAAATTGCGACATTTTGGAAATTCCCTCTACCACATCAAGGATGGTTTCATATCCTTCAAGAGTGGCGGGCAGTCTTTTCACATAGTTCATGCAAATTTCAGCCCATGAACCTGTCTGAATAGGTATGGGTTGGAGGAGATGGGATAGCTTTGTGCGACAAGGTTTTTGACTTTGACAAGTGTCATACGATGTGCACAAGGCTGACATGTCAATTTGCATCTTGTCCCACTAATAGTAGTTTTCTAACTTCTTGAGCTTGTTTTCCTTGCCAAAGTGTCCACATGGACCGGTGTCATGGCATTCCTATTATAGCATTCTTTGTAGCTCCTCCTTTGGTGGAACGATGACTTGGCGAGTGAATCGTCGTCATCATTAGGGATCGTCAAACCAGAACTTGGTCTTGTTGTGCCCGCCAAATTCATCGTCACCTTTTGAGAACATCATCATGAGATACATGTCTTGTTTGATGAGTAAAGTGTTGCTATTGGCCATCAAATCTTTTTGTCAACTGAGAGCGTACACTGGAGGAGTTTTTTTCAGGCCGGTTCTCGATGTCATGGTCAAAGTTGAACTCGAGGAAATCCATCCGTCGAGCTTGTCAACGGCTTAGGTTTGGCTGGGTCTTGAGATATTTCAACGTGTGGGGGTCCATGCGGAAAATGCATCATCAGCATTCTAGGTAACATCGCCATGTTTTGAATGCATGCACAATTGCGAGTATTTCATTTTCATGCATAGTGTAGTTGAGCTTTGATCCAAGTTTCTCTTAACATATGCATGTCCAGTTGTTCACCACCGCCGTTGTCCCCAAGGAGAACGGCTCTGATAGCTCCATCAATGGTGTCCATGATGTAGTCCACCATTGGATCTACCAATTGTAAGACTGATGTTAAGGTAAGAGCACAACTTAAACATGAAGCACTTGTTGAACATTTCTTGTTGGCTGTTCCCCCAATTTGATTGAGTGATTTCTCAATTGAGATAAAAAAGAGGCACTGACGCACGAGGCTAGTTCTTGAATAACTGAAAATAGTAGTCAAAAAAGCCTAAAGATACTGGGACGTCCATAATGTTTGTGGATGTTGGCCAATCATCGACCGCATCCACCTTTGTTGGGTCCATGGTGATTCCTCCACTGTCGATGACGTGACCTCGGAAATCAATAGAACGACGACAGGAGTCTCACTTTGAGAGTTTTCTGACAACTTTTTTCTGTTTGTAAGACTTTGAGAACTTTGTAGTGATGTCCATTGTGCTCCTCCGAGTGTGGCTCGACACCAACATGACGTCAAGGTACACCATGATGGATTCATCAAGGTACATGCATAATACATTGTTCATCGCCGCCATAAACATTGTTAGGGCATTTGTAAGTCTAAATGGCATGACTGTGAGCTCAAAGTGCCATAATCTAGTGCAAGATATGGTCTTCTTGACATCCTTTTCAGATATGCGGATCTGACAATAGCTGCAGCGCAAGCCAATTTTGCTTAAAACTCAAGCCCCATAGAACTGGTCAAAAAGTTTGTCTACTCGCAGGAGAGGGTATCGGTTCTTGATGGTGATGTCATTCGGCAATTGGTAGTGCGCTTGGTAGTTCGCGCACATCCTCATTTACTTGGTTTTGTTTTTCACAAAAAGTAAGGGTTGTCGTGAGTGGTGATGTGGAAGGCCTCATAAACCCCTATTCGAGCATCTTGTCCAACTTCTTCTTAAGTTTGGTCAGCTTGTTATCGCTCATCTCATAGGTCCCCTGTACTGTAGGTGTGCTATCTGGCTCCACGTCCATCTGATGTTCAATGTTTTTCTATGTAGGTAGCTCTTCATACAGTTCGTTGTGAAATAACCCTTTGAACTCTTCGATGTGTGTTCCAAAATCCTTTGGTAGTGCTACAAAATTCTGTGGTGTCGAGACCATCGTCATTGTCTTAGCAGGTACAAACCATTTTGTTTCCCCTGCTTCCACATGGATTAGCCATGCTTTATCTCTGTACTTCAAGTACCTCTTGGCCACATCAGTGTTATCGGATTGCATCTTGTGGCTGCCCCAATTTCCTGTGTTTTTTTCACCTCTACTGATTTCCGTAACTGCCGTTGCATTGTGGGTCACTCAACCAGAGGCAGAGTTATTTTCTGCCAGGGATGTTAATGTAGACCAATCCGCTACTCTAGTCCACCTGTGAATTGTGTTGGTACACGAAATCTTCCCCAATGATGATTTTGTGGTTGATCAATGGGCATGTTTTCCAAGGCGTTATGTGTGTAGATCTCAGATTTGCAGTCGGGGCGGTTTGCAAAGTCGACGGATGTGCAGTCGTTCACCAATGGCTTTTCTAAGATACATCAAATTCTGTATGTAAATCCAGCTTCTGAATCATGTTGTTTCTTGCAAAGCTGTGAGAAGCTCCTTCATCCAGTAGATTGGGTATCGTTCCATGAGTCTTACAACCCCTCGATTACACTTGTAGCAGTGTCGCCGATTGGTCATCCTCGTATTTCTCGCCAAACTTTACGATTTTGTAAACCCTTGTCTGCATTGATGTGAGCCTCTCAAATGGGCAATCGTTTAGTGCAAACGTTTTGGAATGGACATGAGCCTCACCACCTACTCTTTCCCTTTGTCGTTTCTTGACTCCTCATTTTCTCTGTGTGACTTCTCCGGCCTTTTGGTTTGCTAATGTTGCTTCCAACAGTTGCGCAAGATTTTGCCCGGTTTCTCGCAACTCCAGAATAGCGGTTGATTGCATTGATCGACGACGTCAATCTCCATCAGATACCATTTTTTCTTTGGCTATGAATGTCCTTCCCCAAGATAATAATTGTGGCTTTGGGGTCGCCAGCCGTGGGATTCCTACATCGAAACATTGTAGTCAGCGCTGTTGATGCAATCAGTTACAGCGAACATTCACAAAAGTTCATCTTGGATGCTGAGAATGGCAATTTCGTTCCATATATCTCACTTGAGGCTGCTTTTGTAGTAGAAAAATAGATAACCAGGGGCAAGATCACTGCCAATGATAACTTTGCATAAAATTTGAGTATAATGTGCCATGTTGGACTACTGATGGACACATTGGTGTGTGCGCCGTATGACAGACTTCTTTTTCAGCTTCCTAAAATGAGCAAGAGCAACATGCATTAAGTCGTTCCGCGTTTGTGTTGGCATGAGAGAGTCCTGCCACGTAGGATTCATTTGTTTGAGAGGTAGTACGCCTATGGTGGATGATCTGAGAGCGGTCACGTGAGCCACTGATTTGGCTCCACCATTCTCTTGCTACCATTGGATGGTCTTTCAATCGAACCACCAACTTGAATATGTGTTACACAAAAGCAAGGGCGCAAAGTCACTTTTGCTTTCGTCATTGTTGACTCCAATAGTGGTAAAGCACACCTCCAATTTCTTAGCCACATCCTCACTGTTGGTCCCTTGGAGTTTGCGGGATCAAACATCTCGGGAAGTGCTAGTTAAATGTGGGATTTACCCAAGAGCTATAGATTGTTCCTGGTTAGCAGTGCTTTGTATGCATGGAGGATCTCAAGATCCTCCATCACCATGTTGATTTCTTTGACTAGATGTGTGTTGAGGCTCTCGAATCCCAGTAGCTTCTGGTACAGAATTTCATTGATTTATGCTTGTTGGCTGGTGCCTCCTATCGTGCCAGGTGTTGACCCAATGGGCAACAACAAAGGCGAAGGGTTTGTTGAGCTTGAGGGATTTGTCACTGGGTTGGCTGTTGGGTTTGTTGGTATTGTGCCATTTGCAGAAAACGTTGCCGCTGATGTCTGGTTTCTCTTGAGTGCATTGATGTTGTGGCTACAGAGAACTTTGTGGCCTCTTTTCTACGACCAAAATCTTCAATGCACTGATCCCTAAAGTGGCGAGGCTACATACAGTTGTAGAAAAGTCCCTCGTAGAAGGCTGTATTGTGACGCTCACACAATGCTTGCAAATCGTCATTATTGCGCTGCGTTTGTGGTTGGGGGCCTTCTGTCCACCAATTTGCTTGAATTGGGGATTTACAGGCTACTTGCCTTGAACCTCACAACACTGAATTACTTTTCCTCCAACCTCTGCAACGTCCCTTAGCATGTTGTGGCCTTGCTGTGCATGCGTGTTCGATCATGCATTCAAGTTGTGCTTCAGGTTTTCAAAACACACTTTAGCCATGTAGTCATACAACGCCCTCAAGCTTGTCGAAGCCTGGCTTGTTGACGTTGTGGTTGTGTTTTTCTTCAGCTTCTCACCCGGAGGGCCGTCAGGTAAGTACTCCAGCAAGAATCACTTGAATTACTTGAAGGTATGGGTCCCACTGTCCTTAGTGAAGCTTTCGGCTTCCTCCACGAGTGTGGTGAACTGGATGAAGTAGGACCTAAGCAATATCTGAGCCGCTTGAAGTCCTCTATCTTGTGGAAGGCACGCTGAGCCTCCTTGTTCTGGGTGTACCTCTTGCTTATGATAGCCCACAACATATGCTACCACCCCAGGTGTGTTTGTTGTGCATCTCATTCCTTGACCACCTACTTGAAGATTTTCTCTTGAAGTTGCATCGTGGCAAGGTAGCCTCTCTGATTGAGTGGCACCTTGTTGACGCATAGAACATGATAGATGCGGCTTAGCTAGTTGGCTACCTTCACGTCCTTTAGGAAGATTTCCACATTGTGGAGGACAAACCTATTCATGACCGACACTGAAGTCATCGAGCCACAAAAGTCCTTGCTTCCACTAATAGTGACATCAACACATGCAGCATGCTACGACCGCTGTTGCATCCGCACCAGGATGCAAAACTTGCTAAACTTTGCAATGCCTCTTTGAGGTCTTTGAATTGATGGATTACCTCATGAGCTGCCAAACACTTGAGCTGATGATCATGGCGGGGGTCGATAATGCTTTGCTTGACTTGGGCCAGTAGATCAACTTACACACATTTTAGATTTGATTTCCTCAGTGTCTTAGTGATTGCTTTTGGAGCCTCTTGTTGTCCATGCACCATTACCCACTCAAGGAGGGTATGGTTTATGTGTACGCCTTCGAGGAGTTCCACCTTTCAGAGGAAAATGTTGCCTGCAACGATCCTCAAGTGGGCATGGGTCTATCCCATTACAACCACGTTGTAGGAAGGGGGTCCATCCCCACTCCTCTGTATGGTTTCAAACCTCTACTGTTGGTTCTGATATTGAGATTCCTCGGTACCTTGGTCTTTTCCTTGATAAGATCTTGATGTTTACCAAAACATTCCTTTGCTTTGGCCGTGTTTTAGCAATAACTTTTTGCATGGATGCTTTCAATGAAATTTCCCCTACCTTGACCCTTTTTGCTGTTGGAAGGTACTGCTTGCTACTATGTGAGGTAAACACAGCTGAAGGTCCACGCCAGTGAGGGTCATGGAAAGCTTGATGTAAGAGCATGAAAGTGTATTTTCATCAACTATGACACCGCACACATCGCTTATAGACTATGGGACCAAGGAGTTAGGATGGTCATCCGCAGCAAAGATGTGGATTTCCACAAAAGTTCCGTGAGTAAGGGAGACATTCTCAAACTTGAGAACACTCCAAAACAGGGAGAGTGGCTCACACTTCTCAAGGAGGGAGACAAAGCACCAGCACAATGGCATGGGCTGGGTACTACAACAAGGATTGAAACTCATGAAGATGAATCAGAGGAATCAGAGTCCGAGTCCGACATATCTGATCCTCCAGACCGTGAGGAGGATGTCTCTCCCATCATAAATGACAAAACAGACTTCTAGCCTTTACATCAATAGTAAGAGCTAGGAGGTCCGAGAAGCAGTTCATGTTTCAAAGTTCCTTGGCAACATTACGACACGGATAAGGGTGAATGGACATGCTTTAAGTATCTGTTCCTGGTTCAAGAGGAGCCAACGTCTGTCGCAGAGGCACTCACGTGGCTTGATAAAGCTGAATGGGGTAAAGCAAACCTCACCCTCAGGCCAACAAAGGGTTTTGGGCCCATGCGTTTACGAGGCCCCAAGTCAGCTTGTGTTCATGCTTCCTTGGTCAAGACATGGCTGCCAACGAGCAAGAGAGGAGCCACACTGTCCTTAAGTTTGATGGGATAGGCTTTGCCTTATGGAGGTGGCAATTTGAGGTCTTCCTCGATGACAAGGGATTGCTTGAGCTCATGAAGGGTGATGAGACTGCTCTACCGGAGAGTGCAACGACTGAGGTGAAGAAGGCATACAAGAAGTACAACAAAGAAGTGTTGGCGCTCCTTGTGTCCGCATTATGCCAGCCACAACTCATATACATATGAGGATGCACCTTGGCCAAAGAAGCATGGTTGAGAATCTGCTCCATCTACCAGTCAAGCAACCTTACCAATCATCTCTTCATCTCCAAACAACTAATCACCCTCCGAGCCAACAAAGGTGACAACATCATGGAGATCATGCAGCAGATTGAGTCACTCATAGCGGAGTGTGTGGCCACTAGTTGGGAGGTCGACTCTTAGTTGCAAGTTATGGTCTTCCGTCTGGCCTTGCCAGGCAGTTAGAGTCCCATGATCACAGTCCTTGGTGGCTGGCCTTCTGATGAGCTGAAGTACCCAAAGGTTGCTGAGTCATCTGCAACAAGTGGATGCGACGTGGCGATCAAGAGAGTGCAGTGGAATCAAGCTCTGCTTACGTAGTTCATTCTCACAGTGGAGGCCGAGGTGACAAGTGGAAGGTTGCCAAGCAGGGCACCAAGAAGGGTGACAAGAAGGGGGAGTGCTTCAACTGGGAAAAGGAGGGCCATTACGCACGCAATTGTCCCAAAAAGAAGCCAGACCAGTTGTAGTGGGACAGGAAGAAAGACGAGCAGGCCCTCATAGCATACACCTCCACCGACTTGAATGATCCAAGAGTTGCCGTCACTGACTCCGGATCAAGCCGCCACACCCAATGCAACAGGGAGGTATGTGTCACCGAATACGCCTCGGAGAGACGCATGACGGTGGCTCAGGTGGTCACTTGTGAGGGAAATGTTCGTGTTTAGCCAATTTTGGATGGCAAACATGTCACGAGCACAATCCACGATGTGCTCCATATGCACAACTTTGGGGCAAACCTCCTTTCCATCAGCCACCTGACTGAGAAGGGACTTGAGCTGCTCTTCACAAAGAAGGAGGTCGTCATCCGCAAGATGGGCAAAGGTGAGGTGATTGCACTCGCCAAGAGGGAGGATGACTTGTATCTACCACGCGCCAAGATCCTCAGCAGCCGAGCGGGGTCCAAGGCCGCCAACCTTGTAACGAAGGATAAAGGAGACCTGGATACATGGCACCGTCGACTTTGCCACATTTCTCCATTAATGGTGAAGGATATGGCAAAGAGGGAGGTGGTGCAGGGTCTCCAAATCAGTGGCCTTAATGGAACCAAGGAGACTGTGTGTGAAACATGCATCGTTGGCAAATCAATGTGGCAGCCGTTTGTGGGTCAAGGGACACGTACATTGGCAAAGTTAGCAGTGGTACACACAGATGTGTGTGGACCACTTGAGAGATCCATTGGTGGAGCTTGCTACTTCCTCACCTTCATTCATGACCACAGCCGCAAACTCTACCTCTGCCCTATGAAGCGGGGAAGGGCAAAGTCCTTGCATGCATGCAAGAGTATGTGGCAGATGTGGAGCGACAGACAGAGTTGAAGGTGAAGGCGTTCCAGAGTGACAACGGTGGTGAATATCCAGGCTGCCTTGGATGGATGAAGAGCAAGGGGATTGAGTGACAGAAAACAACTCCACACTCCCTACAACAGAATGGCGTCAAAGAGAGAGAGAGAGAGAACTGTACAATACTTAATAGGGTGTGATCCTTGTTGAGCGATGCTGGACTTGCACAATGGTACTGGCAGAGGCGGCACAAACAGCGGCGTACATCACGAACCTTACACCGACCAACTCGTTGAAGGACAAGGAGAGCAAGGGGTGGAAGATGCCATAGGAGGTGTGGAGAAGGAGGAAGCTAGTGGTGGGTCACCTCCGCACATTTGGTGCAGGCACGTGAGGGGTGGAGCAAGACGGATCCGCGTACCCGCCGGTGTATATTCCTTGGGTATGAGAGCGGAGGCAAGGCGTACCGGCTCTTTGAACCAAGGAGACAATAGATCGTGTTGAGTCACGGCATCACGTTTGAAGAGAAAAGCCATTGGATGGACAAGGAGGTAGGTCTCTCCCAGAAGGGGGAGTGGATGTCACTCATTGAGGGAGAAATGCCAGAGGATATGAATGAGGGTGATGTCCTCGTAACGGCAACTGGAAAGGATTGCCTTAGGGATGGGCGAACGGCAGACTTTGTTCCGGCCAGTTTGGATGAGGAGTCCGAAGCACTGGAGCTGGACATGGAGGCGGGGAGTCAGCCTATGTCTCCAAGGTCTCCAAGAGAGGGGGATCAGGCACTTGGAAAGGATGGCGCCAAGAGGGGACAGCAACAACAATTGCCTCAACAGCCCCACACAAGTAGTCGTGTGCAGAGAAGGACCAAGAGGTACGATGCCGACAAGGGCAATTGGACTGGGTTTGCACAAGCCTTCTTCACGCAAGAGGAGCCTCAATCTGTGAAGGAGGCGCTGCAGCAGAAGGATGGGGCTGATGGGAGGGAGCAATAAAATATGAGCTTGCCTCCCACGAGGAGAACGACACTTGGGAGCTTGTTGACCGGCCAAAGGGTGACAAAATCATCGGCTCCAAGTGAGTCTCCTAGAAGAAGTGGCAAAAGAGACGCTATGGCTACGGCGATTGCTCAAGGAGATTGGGGTGCCGCAAAAGAAGCCAACAGCACTACATGTTGACAATATGAGTGCCATCAGCCTGACAAAGAACCATGTGCTACATCGGAGGACCAAGCACATAGAGATCAGGCATTAGTTTGCACGTGACCTTGTTGCAAAGGGTGATGTGGTGCTTGTGCACTATGGCACAAAGCACATGTTTGCTGATTCCATGACAAAGGCACAACCCAAGGACAGGCTCGATGCTACTTCCATGGCGCTTGGACTTTCCCGAGCCTCTCAAAGTGCAGGTTGAGCATGGACAACTGCCGTGGGTGTCGCTCAAGGAGGAGATTGTTGGAGTGATGCTCATCACCGTGGCAGGAGTGACTCCAAGAAGGAACACCAAAACGACAAGCCCAAGCGGCCGAGTGGTTAATGGTGTCTACCTCTAAAGGTAGGGGCCCAGGCTCACGTCCCAGAAGATGAATTTCTTCCCTGCCTCAAGGGAGGTTGAAAATAGGTACCAGGAAGCTAGATCATCTTCTAGAGTTCCTCTCTAAGCTTCTAGAGGGCTAGGTGAGGATCCACGAAGGTAGCACACTTTGTAGGTGAGGTAGCTTGGTCTGTGAGGAATCTAGAGTTGTCCTAGTCTTCTAGATACCTTCCCACCTGCTAGAATCGAAGTGAGGAATCTAGGAGGGGGCTGAATCTTCTAGAGGAGGGAAGGGTTTCCTTCCTATGTGGGAAAAGGGACAACCTACAAAGGGACACTCTAGAAGTCATAGAATCTGCTAGGAAGCCTCAAACCTGGCATGCTTTGGTGTTCTGGAAACCTTAGATCAGTGGCTATAAAATGCTTCCGCTTTTGAGCCTTGATTAAGAGTTCATTCCCAGTAAACTGAGGCTAAATCTATTGCCACACTCTCCGACCATTTTTCTGCCATCCTTGGAACCAGTTGCCTCCACAGTTTTAGTCTCTCCAAAAACAGTTGGTGTGTAAACCAGCCACTGTTAGGGACCCTCCAGGGTGCGCGCTCACCCTCAGGCTGATAGCGTGCACCTGTCACAATGAGACCAAGTCAAAGCCTATGCATATCATGTCCATGAAGTTTGCCGGCAGCTCAGCATGTCATGGACCAATTGCGTCTTTCTTCGTAAGTGTGTTAGCCAATCCCTATAAATGTCACACGTGCGAGCTTCATGGGACTGGTTGGACATCCTGCTCTTGATCCATATGCAGGTTTGGCAAACAGCCTGGAATACTTGCATGTAGGGTGTGTTTATCACGTCGGCATGTTCTTAGCTATAACGAATGTCAACATGGCCTTCAAGAAGCTTTGTAGAAGTGAAATGAACTGCATGGTTGACATACAAAAGCAAGGCTCCTGTTCATTGAAGCTATTAAAGAATTTGGAACCAACACTTCGGTCCAACACTCCAAGCCATCACTTCAAACCAACACATAAAAATTCAATGTGAAGAAATTCTCATGTAGGCACATGCATTGCACGAATGTACGGACAATGAATACCCAACACAGAACTTGTGTTTTCCTTGACAGAAGTAACGATGTGTCCAAGGTCCAGCAAATGTATTGAAAGTACCGGTAGTCGTTCATAACTGAAGCTTCTGTGGGCGGATGGTTGCTTTCATCCGAACGTCGGATGGATGATTTGTTGCGCACGACAGGCGGATGAGGGTCAAACTTTGCGTTTCATTGGTATGTGAGCTATTCCACCCCCTCTAAAACTCGAAGAGGAAGATATGGGTTTCCAATATGAATAAAAAATGCTTGTAAACTGGAGACTTATTTCAGGAGTGATAAAATTTTAAAATCCGTAAACCTGGATTCAACTCTGTCCTGGTTTCCAAGCTCTCCTTGTGCAATCTCGACCTCCACAGAGCTGAAAAACATGGGGATTGGCTAAGTTTTCCTTTCCATGGCCTGGAGGTTGCTGTTGCAGAAGAGGGTTGTGGTATTACGGCAGAGATGGCCATTTTTGTAGTTGGCCTTGCCTCTCCTTCGGTGTCCATTTCGCTCGTCAGGTTTCTTCTGCAGCCATACTTGTAGCTGCATGCCAAGCAAGGGTGTAGAAGAAAGTTTTGTGGTGTTTGTAATCCTCATTTGGATCTTGTAGTTCACCTCATGTGGTAGACTCATCGTGGTCAGCGTGACCGGGTCACCACAAAACAGGTGTGTGTCTGGGTTGTAGCTGAAAGACGGTTGGCTCTGATGCCTAAGTAGAAACTGGTGGAGTGTGTGACTTCCAAAGGATGGAGCTCTTGGTGTTTTAGTATCAAATGATCACAAATGAGGTCAACTCTGTAGAAAGTTCCCGTTTTTCATGTATGTTGCGCTACGCTACGTCGTCACAGAGCAGGACTGCCCTTTTGAAGCTATGTCGTATTCTTGTAAACAAAGTTATGATTATGTCTCAACCGTATCTTTCGTGACTCCTTTATTTTTTTCTCTCTTTCCCTATAGAAAAGAACTTCTTTTGTACATGTTTTATTTGTTGTCGATATAACTACAGTAGATTCTATGTTTTATAAGAATCTCTCACTTACTTTGAAGGTGTGGGCATCTAAGGTAAATCTCTTTCTGAAGATATTCCTCCCTGCATCCCATTTGTGATTTGGGTCTTTTGTTCTGTTTGAAGTCAATTTGATACCTCAAGACTTGTTTTCTCCTTTTGTAACTGCCATGTAACGGGAAGGCCAGGTCAGCCCTCCCTCCTTGTGCAAGCGAGGGGTGCTTGAACACCACCCCTCGCCACGGCAAGGACTAGCAGGCGGCCAGCCATTTGCTGGCCACTGGCCAGCTTGCAGCCGGCCGGCTGGACGGCCAGTGATAGGTCACGTGACTGGCTGGCCATCGATTGGCCACTTGCTGGCTGCCGATCGTGCTGATCATTCAATCGGCGGCCAGGAGGCTGCAAGGCCTCGAGGACCAAGGCCTGTGGCCTTGAGCCCTTGTCCTCGCCCTCTCCTCATTTCCTCGCCAGATGAGCGAGGCGAGAGATATAGTGAGAGAAGTTGGAGAGAAGTCAGCGTGAAATTGGCATCGTGCCTCACACGCAAATATTTTGTGCCAATGCGTCATAAAACGAAATGTGAATTTGTTTAGGAAAAACATTGACTTTCTAAACTGGAAATCCCGTGCTAACTCACAAGTTTGCGATAGCGGCCTCCTTGATTGGGATCCAGAACAAGGGGGCGAGGTAGAAAAAAAAGGGACCTCAGAAGACTTAAGGTAGTCTCACTGCAGGGGGTCGATTGATGATTGTCCCGAGAGTGATGCGGACTATCTTCCCGAGAGTGACGTAGACAAGAAAACTCTCCTAACAAGCTTCGGAAGCCATTCCGTGAACTCTGTCAATACATTTCGTGCAACAGCTGGAGTCATCCATGGTACATTGGTTTTTGGAGCAAGATGATCCTCGCGACAAGTTTTGTGACAGTTCTGGCAGCTCCAACATAGGTAAAAAAGCACGAGTAGTTGTAGTAGCAGCAAAAATACCACATGGGGGTAAGTGCTATAAAGTGTATTGGAAAGTTCTTGAATAGCTCTTATCTGTTTCTTCCATCTCCTCCCGGCTTCTCCCCTAGCCCAAGGAACTACATGGATTTATGGTGGATGGGGTGGGGAGTGCCCACCCCCAAACCATCATTTTTTCTCCTCTTGTCAAGATTCCTACTCCCTCCTTCAACCAAAACCAGGATGAGATTGGCAGTGTTCCCTCCTAGGATCAGGGACTCTCACGGCCTAAGAACACCGTAAAAAGGAGGGCGACAACTTTAAGATTTTTTGAGGCTTCGTCAAATACCGCCGGCTCAAAGGAGACATCCTTGAGAGACACAAGAAGCATCAAGTAATGTGAAGAGGAGGCCATGGAAGACACGAATACAAGAAGAAGAAAAGAGATAGGAAGGTTAAGGTTAGAGAAGCTACAACGTCTTGCTTACAATTGGTTTTCTCCTCTTGTTGTTTTATGAGTAGTACTCACACCTGTTGTAATATCCTTCAAGTACAATTATATGTTTCCCTAGATTCTAGTAGCTAACTGGTACCGTGAGCCACGGCTTAGGAAGTTTAGCTTGAATGCCCACGTGCCAACTGTGGTGACTTAAAAGTTTGCATTTCTCTACCATGAGATTGCAACAACCGTGACAGCCTAGAAAAGAAGAAGTTTTCATTACGTGGTTGTGTCCTCTGTAGTAGCATAGAAAAATCAAAAGCACTATTCTAATTGCCTCACTCATCCTGAGAGCAAGGACCCTAAAAAGGGGGAAATACCTCCTTGAGGTTAGGAGCGAAGCTCACAAAGATTTAGGAGCCGTCACCGCAAACAAATTTTTGGGATCTAAGCTTTAGGAGCCGCCACCGCAAGCATAGTGGTTAAATCAATGGTAACCTTGTTGTTGAAGGCAATCCACACTGAACTTGGTGAAACAGAGAAATGCGTGGAATCCAAAAAATTGTTGGTGAGCACGTTGACGTACACATGGAGAACACCCATGCGATGATGGACACACTCTAGGAGGACAACTCAAACATGGACCCCGATGAAGAGCGTCACATCGATGATGGAGAAGGTGATGAGGATGAAGATCATTGCCATCGTCGTGTGGCAAACTTGAGTTGGTCACTCAAGGACAGCAAGGCATTTTCATAACAGCAAGCAGCAGCTTCCAACAGCAGAAAGGCTCAGGGTAGAGGAAATTTCATTGAAATCAGCCATGCAAGAAGTTCTCGTTGCAACAATGCCACAACAAGGGAGGTTTTTACTACACATCAAAATCTTATCGAGGCGAAGTCCAAGGCAGCGAGAAATCTCAATATCCTTCAGCATCAGTCATTCTTCCAAGCGCAAGAAGAATGATTGATGGTGAAGGGTAAACACATGCACGTGTGAACAAGTTCAAGAAAATCTTGAGTCTTGCATCAAGCTTTCTATGAACTATCACTGGCCTAGACCTATCTATAAGCGATGTGTGCAGTGTTATTTAGCTTCAACCCCATCCATGGCACCCCAATCTCTAATCTTACGCTCATGTGCCAAAGAAGAGCTCTTCTTCTGGATGAATCGGGATCGGGAATGTGAAGAATGGGAAAGGCACTGGGATGAAGATACTATAGAGAATTTGTGACTGCTTTGTATGGAGCCTCGCTTCCCGAAGCACACCCGGATCCCGCCCTGTAAACATGCGCCATGGGGTAGACACCGTGCACACTGTCTTCGTGTTTTCTCTTGTGATTCAGGTATCTCATCTTTTATTTGAATGATTTGTTAATTTTTCATGTCTTCTAGTATGTGTTGTTAGGCATGACAAATTAAGCCATGACTTTGGCCTGTTTCATTTTCTGGCATCGTTTCCCATGCATCACCAGGTTTTTCTCGCATGCATGAAGTACGATGTGTCTGTTTCGTTACAGGCACGTTGGAAATTTCCCATGAAAGCACAACAGAAAAACGGAAGGCCGACAATGATGAACTTCTGGGAGGGCAGACGTTCCGGAACATGGCTGCCTACAGGGAAGCAATTGAAGACTGCGCAGTTGCGCAGCGTTTTGGCCTTGCGTGGGCCTGCAGTGAGCCAGGATGCATGAATTTCCGGTGTGTGGAGGAATGACCAAGGGCTATGCCTGGAACATTTGTTCAGTTTTCAGTCCGAAGCTTGGGACAGTGAATCTCTCCCATGTGGTGCAAGGCCATTGCTGCACGTCTACAATTAGACACGAAAGTCTGGCTCGTACCACAAGATGGATCACCTGTAAAACATCCACCCATATGTTCCAAGATCCAACAACTCCTCCAGTTTTCCTGTGTGATATCATCAAGTCAGCGGCCAGTGTGCAAGTGGCCAACTCCATGCTTTATCGGGCCCAGTCATTGGCCCAGGCACAACTGAATTGTACCAAGGCCAAGTCCTGGCGTTGTTTCCCCGCTCTGTGAATAGGTGAGGAATCCTTAAAATGTTTGTCCTTTGACGAGTCTACGTAATCTACAATAACAGTTTCAAATCATATTTGGCCATTGTTTATGTTTGTGCAGCTCAAACGTGAGGACCTAACGACGCACGCTGTGGCTGAGATGGACAAGTACAAAAAATTCAAGTGGGCATTTGTGACTCCTGGGGCCATGAGCTAGGGGCGGAATTACGTGCCCCGAATCATGGCAATGGATGGAACATTTTTGAAAAATGGACACAAGCAAGTGATGTTGCTCGCACAGTTTTTTCATGCCAACAATCATGCATGTCCCATGGCGTGGGCACTAGTTCTCAGTGAGAACGAAGAGTTTTTGTAAGTGGCTCAGCCTGTAGCTGAGCCATGCGCACCGCGCCGCGCCAACTCCATGCACATTCATTGTGTTTGAGTGGGAGGTAGGTTTGGCAAAGGCCCTCGAGCAACATCTGCCTGGCGTACCGTACTGATATTTGATTTCGTTTTTTTCAAATTTACATTGTATGTGTTCCATGATTTCGAACACGGTTTTTGTGATTGGAGTTATTTAGGTAGCACCATTACTTTCATTGAACGAAAATGTCGAAGCCTTCAATTCGACAAGCTGGCTCAACTCCAGGCGATGACGAGCGCGCGAGCAAGCGACTTCACGTCTGACCACGAAAAAAATAGTGCAAAACATGCACTGCGCTCCGTCTGACATGTCTGACGTGCAAGGAATCCATGTCAGACATGTCAGATAGCGCAAGTCTTGCACATTTAGTCCAGTATTCCGAGTGTGAAATGATCTGACTGTAAAAAACTGTTCGATTTCGATCACAACCGCGCTGGTAGAACCCGGGCTGTGAACAAATATTTACACGAAGGAATTATTTAGGTGGTACCTAATCAATTCGTTGAAAAAGAAATCGTTCACGAAAAATCATAAAAAAAAATCTGTAATTGAATTCAAAGATCAGTAGGGTAACGCACAAGAATCGTGCATATCATCTGTAGAATGATGTGTAGGAAAAGTACGGCAAGAAGGTTGTGTACTATGCCTGGAAGTGTGTCCTGACGCATGAGCAGTTCCATTGTGCCGCACACCATCCATGGGCCGTGAGCGGCTGGGCGGTTTACTACCTCATCACAGGGCTTGATGGCCAAGGTGGCATCCCTTTTCAGAAGGAGAAAATCTTCATCTACCTGGTTCCACGCAGTGGCCACAACACCAACAAGGCTTTGGAGTCCCTCAACGCATGACTGAAGTCGCTCTACCCGGTCTACTGTTTCATGCAGGTGTACTGCTTTGTGCAAAGGCTCATGGCAGAGCAGCGAAAGTAGATCATCAACTGCACCAAAGCCATAGCACCTGCCCTTGCAAAGAGGCTCCTCCACAGTTCCGTAGTGGCCAAAGACTATGAATTCACCATGAAGTGGTCACACTCTACCATGGTGCGGGATCCAACAAACGTGTGGCGATGAGTGGACCTGTGGTGCTATTCCTGTGACTGCAGCTGCTGGCGTGAGTTTGGACAGCCTTGTCAACACACATATGCTTTCATGATGGAGGTTGGCAAAGATCCAACAGCGTGCGTGGACGTCGGCAAGACTCTGATATCCTGGAGCCGGACGTATGGCGACCCCATGCCTTCATTACAGCAAAGGGGATCCACGCTTCCCCTCCAGGTTGGGGACAACTAGGAATACGCCGTGGGTATGGGAGGCCCAGGAGTGCCCACTTGGAGCGTGAGCCACTATGTAAGCACAATAGCATCTGCCCAAGGTGTGGCCGCAAGGGCCACACCTTGGTAGCCGCACAGCTCCGAGCAGTAGCCGCAAGAAAAAGTGCCTGAACCCTATATCACCCCGTCCTGACCAGGTAGCCAGCTGCACAGCTCCGAGCTGACCGTGCTGCAGCATCAACAGGTGGAGCACAACAGAGGCCAGCAGCAGTACATGGCACAAAATCAGGTGGAGAAGGGGCAGAGGGAGTAGCAACAGACGAATCTGACCCTGATGACTACGGCCCAGAAGCAGAGCTACGGGGATATTCCACTGATGAGGAGGTCGGCAAGGCAGCAGAGGACAACTTCGATGGCAACGTTTTGAACATCAGAGCAAGAAAAGGGGCTGTTGACACAAGAGAATTACAAAGCAGAAGGTGCGTGGTTGATGGACGAGTATGGGGGGGTGGAGGATGATGCAGAAGACAAGAAAGAAGAAGAAGAGGGAGAAGGAGATGCTGAGGCTGAAAGAGAAGAAGGCGGAGAAGAGGAGGTCAACCATGGTGTTTGTGGCGTAGAGGTTCTTGGGATTTAAGGGAATTCTTCGATTTGTCGCTCATCCATAAACTACCTCTTTCATATTGTATTGTTCATTCATAGGGAACCTACTAACCATTGCCAAATTGTCACTGCGTAAGAGTACAATGTCCAGACCTTTGGCTTCCCAGACCATGCCTCGTCATAGACGTTAGACGATGGCGCAAAAACTGGTACTGGAGGCATTAATAGCCTGCTGAACCATGTTCGTCTCTGGGATGCCGTTGCAGAGGTCATGTCGTAGATTGTTGTATTACCAAAACACCATGTTTTTGATGTTCAAGCGTGTTGTATGAGTTTTCATAATGATATTCTTGCCACACTTCTTATTGACACTCTAACCGCGAGCTGAGCTAATTAATCTGGATAACAGTGTAGTGTAATTCATCAGTGCATGGATTTTTGGAAGAATGACTGATGGTGAGGGGTAAACACATGCAGGTGTGAAAAAGTTCAAGGAAACCCAAGAACCAAGCTGTATGTAATCCAGGAGCTTGTCCATTTCTATTCCTCAACATCAATTGTAAAGAAAGCCAATGGTGGAGTGCACTCGGTTTTCAACAACGCTGGCGATAGCGACTTTATTCCTTTGTAGCACCGGGACGTGCTTTCAAAAGAGCAACAGGAGTGGGGACGTTTGATGGTGAGGATGTATTACAACACGTGCCCAAAACCATGTGTTGTGCTACATTTAACACATAACATTTCCAATGACATCTTGTACGACGTTTCTCCAGAATTCGATTGTAGGATCATAGTGAACCCCAATCCACCCGTGGTACCATGTGGTCGTGCCAGTTGCATCCCATGAGTTACATCACGGGATGGATCTACACGCTCCACCCCCGTGTGCAGCAGTAGCTTGTGAATGTAAATCCAGGTCCATCTGAGGAACGCTAGAGTTTCTAGGATGATATTGATTCCTAATCAATACCTTGTTTGAAGCTACTCCTTAATGTGAACTTCCTTTTTCATGAACATTGTTGATGTGATATTGTCTTTCCTGCAGGACATATGGTTTGTTTTATGGGTTCGGTCACCATATGCCCAGTTTTCGGAACTATATAGCTCATTTGCCCATCGTCGTGCGAAAGATAACGCAGGTATCAACGCCGAGCGAGAAAGCAACCAGCCGCCCACTCGGTAAAGAATATTACTCATCCGGGAATCGACATGAATTAATAGCTCCGTAGCCCATGCACTATTCACTCAGTCGTGAATAGTAACAGAGCGGAACCCCATTCTGCAAGCACAAGTACGTCGCCAAACCTCCAGCGGAGGTGCGGCAGACGCTACTTGTTGGAATAATATTGTGCACAAACCATGTTCTGTCGGACCTAGGTTTGCCGCATATCGCTGTAGGTTTGTGTACCATTTGCAAAACAACTTTGCGTGCGTGGAGGCATTAGACACGTGTCATTGGATGACTTTCTGACGAATGACATCACGCCCCTAGTGGCAACCGACGACATCCTCGTCAGCGTCGCTCACTAGTCTGTACGCCAACTGCCATCTCCCTGATGACAACAACCCATTGTGATGTGACGTAGTGGGAAGGGTACGGAAGGCCAACTGTAGCGCGAACCGACGTGAGAAAAGGAGTTCATAAGGTATACTTACATCATTTGAGACTTGTCCTTCATGACGTTCTATTCATTTCCCGGCCATGGCGTTCTTGCACCACTTGTCGCTAAAGGAACGTCCATTGCCTCCGCTGGAGAAATGGGTGGGCATCGTCGACGTTGTTTGGTGTGCGAGATTGTAGACAGGGAAACTTTTGACAGGACAAACAGCGTTCCAGACACGTTTCATTGCTCAACCAAGGATTTTTGTGAAGTTCATGAGTCACCACTCGCGCATTTAGTAGTTTTCCTTTACTAGCACCGTTTTCACATGGAAACATGTCTCTTTCTGATCCGCTGAAGCTGTGAGGTCATCCGATGCCTCCGCTCCAGTTGTGGGATGGAGGACCGGATGCTCCTCGATTTGGTCCATGGGGTGAACTCCTTCCTCCAAGACCCCGCATGGACCAGTTTGATGCATGGGTCGCGTGGAACAACATGAAAAGCCTCTGGGATTCGAAGAATTTTGGCCCCCCTCCAAGTGATCCATTCGACATGTGCCACATCATGTGTGTGAAGCTGCCACATTGCCATCCTATCTGGTGCCCACCACACTGGCAGCCATGGGTCCATCCGGATCCTTTATGGTGCGCTAGACTCTGACCACATAGGTTGGTGTAGGATTGGGTACATGAGAAATTTTGTCAGCATGCTTTATATCCGAAGTACTGGGCATTCTCATTATTTCCCCACGTATTTTTAACATGCTCGTGTCAGGTACCTTACATATTAATGCAATGTGTGCTGCACTACATGAAACTGAGCGCATTGGCAGCCATGGGTCCATCCGGATCCTTTATGGCGACGGGGCGGCCGTGTGGGATGTGCGCGGACCGGAGAGGCGGAGGCAATAGCCTCCGCCTTCCAGGCACTGCCCCGGGTCTGGGGCGCCATTGCATGAAGAATGGGCACATTGACATTCTTTAACACAATATATGTCTGACGTACCCTGCACGTGAACTCAACTCGCTTGATGAGGAGAGAGAGCGCCATGTTGTCACTCCACCGCGAACACACAAAACCCTGGCATAGTCGCACCTCGGCGCTGGACGGGCCAAAATGACGCCAACACTGGGGGGGGGGGGGGGG